>BDDC01000574.1:37987-53670 GCA_001662425.1 Chlamydomonas sphaeroides
ACGCACGGTGTTGCTGGGAGGGGCACGGGTACGGCGAGGGCGGTGGGCCCCAAGACGCCCAGCGGCCCCCCCCCACCCGCTCGTGACGGAGCAAGCGCGCAGGACGAGGCGTGAGGGGGACGGCAATGCCCGGCGCATGGGCAGGGGCGGGCCCCAGAGAGCCGTGCGGCCCACACGCCGCCACAAAGCCGCCCCGCTCCGCCCCTGCTCACTCCCTCGTTCGCTCGCTCGCTCGCCGCAGCCAACCCCTTCACCTTCCTGCTGCGCCTGCTGCTGGGCACTGCCGCGGGCTTCTACTACTTCGTGGTGCCCATCTACATGTGCGGCCCTGGGGGGGCCACGCGGGGGGCCACGGGGGTTGTCAACTCGACGTTTGTCGTGTGCTTAAGTTTCTGGAGGCGCGCATGTGGTTGCACGCGCGGCCCGCCTCGCTGCAGCCGCGCCTCCTGCTCACTGCGCGTGCCCCTCACCTCTGTACGGCGCCCGTGGCTGCCCCCGGCCGCAGGTACCTCAAGCACCTGGTGTGGCCCAAGAGCTGGGAGATGTGAGCGGGCGTGTGGGGGATGCAAGGGGGTCCGGGCGGGAAAGAGGCGTGTGTGGGTGTGTAAGGAGGGTGGGGCGTGTTGGGTTGCGTTGGTGACGTGAGCTGGGTGACGGCAGCACGGTGGCATGCGGGAGTGGTGGCGGAGTGGGTGAGTCAACACACGACATACGATCTGCGTTGCCGGGCATGGCACTGATGCGCGTTGCTGGAAGGACCGGACCGACCGGACAGGGTTGCGGACACCGCCGCTGCGTTGCGTTATTGAGGATGTGGACGCGGACTCCCGGCGTTGACAGTTGACCGCGCGAGCGGAGGGGGTGTTGCTGCAGCAGAGAATTGGCGCGCTGACGTAAGCCAGCTGACGCGGGCTGAGTGGTGGCAGGGCCCGCGAGGAGAGCTCCATGGGCATGTTGACCGTATGCAATGGAGGAACGGAGCGAGCGTTGGTACCAACAGCGCAGCTACAGAGCGGCCGCGTGCTCATGGCACCACGCCTGTGCCCCGGAGCCATCCAGGCGGCCCAAGACCCCGGTCCGGTCAACGTCTCGGCACACGCGTATGCATACAGCAGCCACCAGGCTGCTCGTAGGCCGAGACATATGGCCGCGCGGTACGGCATCCGACATGCCTCCGCGCCTATCATCGCCCCCTGCACCGAGACTTGCAACTAGGTCGTTACTCCCATGGTACATCCACCCTGCCCGGGCTCAGCGCCCCGGCAAACGGCGCCCCAGCCCACAAGACGACCGCCGGGCCTCCCCGCCTCCTCCTCGCCTCACTCCTACCCCTGAAAGCGTCTTCCCGGCAACCCGACACGCTCTGCCCCTTCCCCATGCCCTGCCGGCGCCTCCCCCACCGCCGCACCCGCGCTCCCGCCCTCCCGTCCCGCTGCCTCGCCCTGCCTAGTACTGCCCCTGTAACGCTCTTAGTTGAAGATCATGTACTTCGGCGTGGCGCTGAACTTCTGGTAGCCCTTGATCACCTTGTTGACGGCCTCCAGAAAGTCCTTCTCCGTCACCGTTTTCCGGCGCGCGCGGATGGCGTACATGCCCGCCTCCGTGCACACCGACCTGACAGGGGGGGATGAGGGATGGGGGATGGGGCAGGGCGCCACACCCGCCACAGCAAATGCCGCCGTGGTCTTTGCTGCCACATGCCCACCCGCCACAGCCCTACGCGGGGCACTGGCCCAAGCACTAGTGGACCCGCGTTGCTCGCAGCACAGCACAAGCATTTTTAAGCACCCCGCGCCCACCTGATGTCAGCGCCCGTGGAGTTGGGGCAGAGGCGCGCCAGCAGCTCGAAGCGGATGTCGCGCTCGCAGTTCATGGTGCGCGTGTGGATCTGGAAGATCTGGGTGCGCGACGCCAGGTCGGGCAGCCCGAACTCCACCTTGCGGTCCAGGCGGCCCGGCCGCAGCAGCGCCGGGTCCAGCGTGTCGGGCCGGTTGGTAGCCATGAGCACCTGGGGCGGGGGCAGAGGGGGATGCATTAAAAGGGGATGCATAAGAGGGGGATGCAGAGGGGGATGCATTGGAGGGGAATGCAACGAACACGTCGGCAATGTCCAAACCAGAGGCTCTGGCCCACATGGCTGAAGCAACCACCCCAGCCCAGCAGGGCAGCGGCGGAGGGCGGCGTGGGCGGCCTGCCCATGCGAGCCCATGATGCCGCCCCGCACATCCGCTGCTGTGCCCTCGTGGAAGCCGCGGCACCTGGCCTGCCGGTGCCGCGTGGCGCTGCTGCTGGCCTCCCTGCCACACATCCCCTGCCCGGAACCCCTCGTCCCGCCATGCCGCCTCCCCCTGCCGCACCTTGACGTTGCCGCGCGCGTCGAAGCCATCCAGCTGATTAACAATCTCCAACATCGTGCGCTGGACCTGTTGGGAAAAATGGCAAGAGGATGTGTTGCCGTTTGAACAGCAGACCGCTCTGGGCGGCGGTGGCAGGCAGGCGGGTGCGGAGCCAAGCAGGCACGTCGGTGACATGAACCGGTGCTCGGCGGCGTCCTGCCACAGCGCAGGCCTCGCTGCTGCCCCATCACCGCCCGGTCACACGGTCCCCGCGCAGGTGCCCACGCGGGCACAGGACGCCAAGCGCCACAGGGAGGGACACGGACGGCTTTGCTGGCGCGCGAGAGAGAGATCTTGCATTACGGTACCAAGGGAAACGCCAAGGAAAGGCAAACGCAAGCTGAAAGTCCCCCAGAAAGCCGGGCCGAGCTCAAAACCCGCGCGCCGCACCTCGTTGTCGCCGCCCGCGCCGTCGTCGAAGCGCGCGCCGCCGATGGCGTCCACCTCGTCGAAGAACACGATGCAGGCCTTCTTGGAGCGGGCCATCTGGAACAGCTCTCGCACCATGCGCGCGCCCTCGCCCACGTACTTCTGGACCTGCGCGGCGCGTGGCAGGCGGGCGGGGTGGGGTGGTGACGGGCCAGCGGTCATGGACGGGTGGGGTGCTGGTGTGGTGTCGCGGGCGGGTGGAGCAACACCGGTACGCATACCCTCGCCCGCGTGCCTGCGCGGCTGCTCAAGCCGGTGCCGTCGACAGCCAGTTGCCGGTGGCCCGTGCGTTCACAACCACCGCCGCGCTTCCAAGCATCGGCCGCCCTGCCCCCATTCTGCCCCAACCTGGCAGCTTGGGTTCTCTGCCCGTTCTTGCTGTCCCCATTGCCGCGTACCACGAACACACCCCTGTGCTTACTACATGTTACCTACTTCTGAACACACTCTTCGCCCTCCCCCTGCACCCCCTTCCGTGCCTGCCCCAGCCCCCGCCCCACCAGCTCGCTTCCGATGACGCGGATGAAGCATGCGTCCGTGCGGTTCGCCACCGCGCGTGCCAGCAGTGTCTTGCCGGTGCCAGGCGGCCCGTACATGAGCACTCCCTTGGGCGGGTCGATGCCTAGCTGCACGAACTTCTCGGGGTGCAGCATGGGCAGCTCCACCACCTGAGGTGGGAAGGTGTGTGGGGCGTAGCGAGGATGGAGGGGTACATGATGTTTAGAGGGGTGGCGAGGACATGGGAGATGGGCGAGGGGAGGCGGCCGTGCAGAAGAGGGTAAGCATGCTGGCTCGGGGCCTTCTGGGCAAAGCCAGCAGAGGTGAGCAATCCCAGAGGCCCTCGAGACCACCACTCATGTCGGCTATGCCCTGTCTGCTTGACGAAGAACCCCGCCTTCCGCTTGTACACGGTCTTCGTTTCGGTCTTGGCTGTGATAACACGGTGACCATGTTCACCCGGAGCTGCTGGAAAACCTTGCGCGTACGTGCGTCCCGGATGATGGCCACCTCGTGCGCACATGCAAAGATCGCACCCCCACCTCTCCCTGCTGCTAACAACCGGTGCTGCCTGCCGGCCGCGCTGCTTGCACCCCCACCCCCAGGGAGCCTGCCGGCCCTGCTCCCCGCCAACCCATGCTGCCACCTGGCGCCACCCGCCATCCCGCGCCAGCCCTCTCTTGTGGCCGCACACCTCACCGCAGGGAGACCTGGCCCATGCTCCTGCCCCCACCTCTCCCTGCTCTGCCTTGTCCCATGCGCGCTGCCGCCACCCGCCATCCCTCTCAACCCTCCCTCCCTCCCCCCTCCTCTGTGGCCGCACCTCCCTCATCTTGTCCATCTGCTCCTTGCTGCCGCCGATGTCCGAGTAGGTGATGTCGGGCTTCTCCTCCACCGTCATCATGGTGACGCTGGGGTCAATCTTGGGCGGCAGCGGGATCTGGATCTGGTACTTGTTCCGGTCAACGCCCACGCGCATGCCCTGCGGTGGTGGAGGCGAGGTGGTGCAACCGGAAGGGTAAGGCGCCGAGTCGAGCAGAGAGTCGTGCAGGGCGGTAGCAGGCCGCGGCCAGTGGATGTGGGGCGTGTGCCGTGGGAGTAACGAACTAATTGCGAACCACGAACGACACATGCATGGGGACAGGTGGACGGAGTCGTGAGGACGTGGGGGGTGTGCAGGGGGCACCCTAGGCTGGCGCGCATGCTTGTTTGATCCGCATGAAGGGTGGGGCGAGCAGGGGTTGGGTGTGGCCGTGAACGGGAGGGAGGGCGGCTGGGCTGGTGTCCCGATGGAGCGGGTGGGAAGACGGCGGCCCAGCTGGCCTGGTCCAGGTGGGAGCTGCTGGCAGCTGTGACAGCTGCTGGCACGGGGATACGCTGCCTAGGCTGCCACACTGTCACAGCAGCTCGTGTGCGGGCTGGGCTCTACATGACCGCCTTGGCGGCTTGCGGGCGTCTGCCGTTTGGCCGTGGGCGTGCGCTCGCCAGCGTCTTGCCCGCGTCCGCGTCTTCGCTGGACCCAGCAGTGCCGCGCAGCACCGCTGGGGAGAGAGTCGCAGCCGCAAGCGGCACTGAGCGTTGCCCTGGCGCGCGTTCACTGCCAAGCTGGCACACACGGCACAGCCCCAGCCGAGGCAAAGGGCCTGGGCGGAGCTGGTCAGCTGCAGCTGGCCTGACGCTTGGCACTGCGCTGTGGCACCCAACACAGGGGAGCGCTGACGGGGGTGTGTGCAGCCGTGCTGTCAGGGGTCGCCGGGATGGCATCACCCCGGGCTGAGCCGCTGCAGGGCTCGCCTGCTGGCCCCGATGCCAGCGGGCTCGAGAACGTGGTTCTCTGTCTAGCCTTAGCGTCATACACCATGTGATGTGGCACGCGGCGGCGCCGTGGCCCCCGGGACTTGCCTCCTCGATGTCCGTGGGGGCGACCTTCTCGCCCAAGCCCACAACGAACTTGGCGATTTGTTTGACGTTGATGACATACTTCGCCTCGTCCGTGCCCGGGTTGATGATCTTTGTGCAGCGGGCGACCTGGAGAGGCTGCTCCTCTTGCTGCATCTGCTTGTCGGAGACCAGGTCCCACCGCGACGGGGGCGCTAACCCCGTGTCCGACTCCTTGACGCCGCAGACCTCATTAATGCGCTTCAGGACGTCCTTGACGTCCTGCTCCACGGCCTTGATACGGCCCGCGTAGGGCCCTAGGCCATAGTTTTTGAGGAATGCGATATCGGTCTCGTCTAGCACCTTGATGGGAGCATCCTTATCGGGGTCAACGGTCTTATCGTCAGGCATGGCGAGCTCGGCTCGGCACCAAGTGAAGTTGGCTAGAGATCTGCGCGCAAAATTGCAAGGGCCGCTCGGTGCGGACGGAATGTACAGAGAAGCGTCGTCCTAGTTGCAGGTGTTGCCCAGCGTGTATTGGCACGGAATGTGAGCGGACGGGGCTCCGCTGCAAAAGCATGAAGTAATGCACCAGCTTGCTCGAGCAAGCCTCTTTCGCATCTAAGTTCTCTCAAAATAGGCTTTTAGCTACCTTCCTACCGTTTCTAGCACCGGGCGCGCTCTTAATATGCACATGAAGGATTCCCGACCCAAGGGCCCGTGCCCACGACAGGCTGCCCTCCTCACCTGTCCCCCACTGCGCTTGACCCACTCTGACCTTCGCGGCGTCCTCCGCTACATAACCTCGCAGATCTTCTATGGTCTCGCCTAAGAATGCCGCCGTTGGCCCGGCGATCCTTGTGAACGCCTGGCGAAGGGAGCAGGGGGGGAGTTGCCGTGTGCGGTTATGAGGCATGGGTCGGCCCTTTCTGCTGGCCCGGCGACTGGTTGGATGGCTGGCTGAGCAGGCGCAATCGCGTTAGCTACCGATGCCTGTGCTCGCGTGGCAAGGGCCGGGAGCTGCAGGCGCTGTGTGTCGGCGGCAGGGAGCGATGGCGGCGGCGGTGGCATGAGCGAGAGGGTGCGGCAGCTGGCGGTGATAACAGCGCGGTTGCCCCTGGCCGGGGCTCGGTTGTCGACCGCCTGACCCGCATGGGACCCAGGGCTAGGGCGCGTTGGGATTGGTCATACTCGCGTCCGCAGGCTGGCTGGCTATGCCCCGAACATGGGCGCGAGACTGACGGACGCAAGAGTGCGCGGCTAGGGCTGTGATCTGTCGATGGTTGGGCGGTAGAGGGGTGAACGCCAGACGCAGCATGCTCTCTCAATGTAAAGTGCGTCGTCCGGGTCTGGGCGCCGTGGTCAGGTCCGTGCCGCGCTGCTGCCGCAGGCAGCGGCAAGGGCCGCGATGCCGCGCCGGGGCCGGACGGAGGCGGGGGCACCGGCCGCGGTGGACTCGATCCGCCGCCTCTGGCGGCGCTAAGGAAGCGAAGCTATGTTAGAGCCATTGGCAATGACGCTAGCGCGGCCATGGGGCGGGGTGCGAGCCGTGTACCGGTATCTGACGCCAGCGTGGCCCGGCTGTGTCGGGGCTCAGGAAACAGAGCCGGGTCCCAGACGAGTCCGGCCCATGCGGTGGGCATTGAAGCGGTTGGCCCACGTTCTGAAGCCCCAAACAATTGGGCGCTCCGATGTCTCTGTTAACAAGGTGGCCCCAGCCGGAATCCAGCACTTCGTTTGGGGCTGCCGGCCGCCCCCGCCAATCGGGCTACATCATCTTAGGCATTTGACGCAGACGCCCTACGACCCTATCGACTCTCGCCATACACCACAGCGCCGGCACTTGTCTGGAACGCGACCCTGGTCAGGGGAGCTCTCTCCCCTGTATCCCCTGACCTCAGTCCGTCCACCCGGACATGGCCGGGGAAGGGCGAAGGGGTAGCCGGCAGGAGCTTTATAAACGGGAAACGTTGGTGTTTGTGGCACGCTCATGACTACGTAATGTGCCATTTGCACAGGTAGCATCAGGAGGGTGAAGTACCGCGGACGTGGCTGGAACGGTTGGGTGCGAAGGGGTGCGAGTTCGTGTGTCGCAACACGCTACCCGGCAGCCTGCCTATATTACCTGCGCACACGGCTACTAAAGACACATATAATAACCGCACGGAGCGTCTTCAACAACAGCTCTGCGACAGCAAACCTTGCGCTGGTCTTGCCGCTTTCGCGAGCACTGATATAGACAACCGCACAGACAGCTCTTTGATCGCTTTCACTCAAGAGTTCCCGAGGGCAACCACCACGACCAATGCATGGATAGCGACACCGCGCGTGGTTAGCTGCCCCCGGAACAGTGGAATAGCTGCAGAGCACACGATGTCCGCCAGCGACGGAGACACTGCTTCGCTCGAGGACGTACTGTCAGAGCTTGACCTGGCCACCTGCGACACGCTCGTGGATGCCCTAGCCGCTCGCGGTTGCCTCGGGCCCTTCCGCCTGACCTGCCATGCGGCGCGAGACCTGGTGGATGGCAGCGTGCGGAGCGCCTCCCTCACAGTGTCACTGGCGGACCCAGCCGTTATGGGCGAGCAGCCGGCGCTATCGCCGCTTCTGCGCTGGCCCCGCTGCTCGTCTCTCACCATCAAGGTGCTGCCCGCTGACGGCGACCCTGGTCTGAAGCCCAGCGATAAGAACCCGGGCTACTTACAGGCGCTGGCGTGGCCCCTGCGCTGCCTGCCCGCCTCCCTTCTGGGCAGCATTATGGAGCTCACGCTCAAGTGCACGGAGTCCGACGACTCCTTCCCCAACGCCGGCGCTATGCTTCGCGAGGTAGCGCACCGGCTGCCGGCATTGCGGCGGCTCGACTTCTCCGGCCTCAGCCAGCGCTGCCTTCTGCAAGACGATGACGCCCTCATAGCCATGCACCGCGAGCTGGCGGCCGCGTGCCCCCAGCTCGAGACGCTCCGCATCTACGCCAACTATGCAGTCGAGCAGTGCTTGCTGGGCACACACGCCAGCCTGCGCCACCTCGCGCTGGCCGGCCCGCGGGACGGCGGGATGCGCTTATGGGTCCGCGGCCCCCTCAGCGATCTGCCGCGGCTCGAGACCCTGGAGCTGAGGGACGGTTACCTCGGAGCTAGATCCCGGGATTACATTACGACCGGCGACAAAGACTTCATCGAACTGCTCGATTCGCTGCCGGTCTCGCTGCGGGAGATCCGCTGCAGCGGCGTCCACCTGGGGAACTTCTCCCTCAGCGGCGTCGTGCTGGGCCTGGAGGGCGGCAAGGTGCAGGTGGGTTGGATGCATGGGGGTGGGTGTTGGGGGCCGCGCGGCGTAGGGCTGCCGGCTGGCTGCTGGGCTGTGTACCCTCGAGCCAGCGCTTCGCTGCGTGAACAACCAAGGCAATGGCGCCAATGACTGGATGGGATAGTGCCAACACAGGCGTGCTGCGCCTTGAGTGCCTCGCTGGGGTGCGCCGCGGGGCGTGGATCCCGCAGGATTGCTTGCAGGACTGAGCGATTGGGCAAGCGCCCACTCTTGCTGCGATCGACAGGTGGCCGCTTGCTGCACCCACAGGTCATCGACATGGAACTTGGCAACTTCAAGCAGCTTGGCCCGCTGGCGGCGCTGCTGCTGTCGTCGACGGCGCTGGCGCCGCGCGTGCGGGAGCTGCGCGTGCAGTGCCTGGCCCCTCCCGCAAACGACCGCCAGCACCTGCACTTCCTGCCGCTGTACCGGCTGCTGGACCGGTGCGATCGCCGCAACGTCGGCACGCTCCGCTTCGACACTACGGACGTCGCCGTCGACATGGCACCGCATGTGGGAAAGCTGCTGGGCCTGCCGCAGCGCCTGGAGATCGGCCCCTTCAGCCTGCAGCTGCGCGCTGCGGATGGCAGCGCCCAGCTCGCCGCCGCCGCGCCTTCCGCTCCGGTGCCCGCGGCGGCCCTGCCGCCCCTGGGTGTCGTGACAGCTGGCGAGCTGCTGCCTCTGGCGGTGCAGCGCCTCCGGGAGGAGCTTGCCGCCGCGGAGCACCACCCTGAAGGGCGCTGGCTGCTGCTGCAGGGGCCGCTGGCGGGCGAGCTCGGCAGCAGCAGCGAGCTGCGGCAGTGGCTGCAGGAGCTGGCGGGGGCCGCTTCGCTGCTGTCACAGGCGGCGGTGGGAGAGGAGCAGGCGCAGGCCTGCAGCTCCGACCAGGGCCCCGTCGAGTGGTGCCTGGCCCTTGCCGCCGAGGGCGAGGCGGGGCCGCCGCTGCTGCTTGTCGACACCGCCAGCAGCCTGGCCGCCAGCGCCCTCGCGGCGGCCATGGCCAAGGTCGCGGAGCCGGCCATGCTGTCCGTCACCCGGCTGCGGGCTCCCGATCAACAACTGCATGCACACTTCTTCCAGATGCTGACGCCGGTGAGCGTGCGTGACACGGACCCAGCTATCGTCATAGCGGGCGAGTCGAGGGCTCAGGCCTGACAGGGTGCTCTGCAGTTACACGCAACGGCAGCGACTCGGATGCGTCTTCGTCATGCCGTCGCACGCTCTGCGGCCCGGTCGTTGCCGAGAAGGGGCTTGACGAACCACATCGTGCAGGGCGTGCTCACCCCGTTGCACCACCGCCCGTGCTGCCCCATGTCCCCAGGACCTTCAGGCGCTGTGGGAATGCTCGGCGGCAGAGAGCGCCAGCGAGGGCGAGGGCGTGCAGCAGCGGCTGCGGCATCTGGCGGCGCTGATTCTGGACCTGATGTTGCAGGCGCCCGTGGTCCGCCCGCCACCGCTGAGGGGGGTTAGCCTGCCGTCCTCGTGACACAGATCGGCATGCGGGCGTCTTTGCGGTGCTCCAGAGCCGGTGCAGAAGTGAGCTAGGAGCCCAACGGCGCGGCCTCTGGTGCCGCTACGCTAAGTCTTGACGCTGTTTGCGTGCCAACGCTGTGGGAAATCAAGGGGGCGGACGGCTAGATGCTGTCGACTCTAGTGAACAGATCTTTTTTTTATGTGTTTAGGTGGCAGGCGGTGCCGGGGGCCCTTCCGTGTGGCGTCGTTGAGCGCGTACGTTTGTGGGGTCTCCGCGTGTCATGTCCGCGTGTGCATCGCCCTGGAAGCCGGCGCAGCTTTAGAACTGACACAGTTTGGTGCGCAGCAGTCATGGCTGGTCGTCTGCGCGCGGGACCGCAAGCTAGGCGTGCCGTGGCACAGCGCATGGTGACTGTGGCAGGCGGACCTTCTGAATCAGGGGAGCTCCCCTGTTCTGAATGGTGTGGCAAGGAAGGGCGGCTGCGGGCTATGGTTCGTGTGCGCTCTATGCCCTGCTACTGCTTCTAAGAAATAGAAATAGAGGTACAGCGGGCTTAACCCACCGTGATCTAAGGAGGCAGGGCGGCCAGGGGGCCGGAGCCCTGCTTCTTGCATGGGCGTTATGAGTCTCGGAACTCGAGGGGGTACCGCTAGGTATGGCGGCAACTACGTACCGTAGGCGTGCGTGACCCCTGGAGGCGAGGGCTGCCCAACGTCTTTCGCCTCCTGCCGACTCAACAAGCCATGTATATGTCGCAACGTACCGATTGCAACACGTGTTACTCAGCCTTTGCCCGTCAACACAGCAGGCAGCCCAGGGTCATGCATGCCAGCGCCCTCCACACCCCAGCTGCTAGCGCTCACCAACCGCCTCCCGCCGCCGCGCCTGCCAGCTGGGGCCCCGCGAGCCGCCGTGACCTACCGCCATCCAGCGCCCCGCCTGCCATGTCGCCAGCGCCCTGCCGCCCGAGCCAGGTGCCAGCCCCCGACCGAGACCCATGCATGAACGCCGCAGCTAGCTCTGCGGGTCAGCAACACCTACCATGCCGCACGCAGAACACCCTCCTGCGCCTGCGTCCGTCATCGCCACCCTCGCACTCTGGGCCCTCGCAGCGCGCTGCCGTGCATCGCACCACTCTTTCGCCCCACAGCCGCGCGCGGCGGGCCCTCCGCCCCCGCCGCCGCTGCTCAGCACGTCGAGCGCATCCCTCAGGCGGGCCTCCCTGTCGTGCAGGCGCAGCCGCTCCGCCGCCAGCTGCTCGTCCTCGCACAGCAGCGAGCGGGCCACTGGGAGCAGGGAAGGGCGGAGGGCAGAGGGCGAGCAGGGAGGTCAGGGAAGGTTTAGCGTCAGTGCAACCCCATCCACTAACTACAAAGCGCTCACGCGACAGGGTGCGTTCGACAGGTCACGGCTGCTCTTAACCCCGCCTTGCCTTGCCCGTCGTCAAGGCCGGTGTCCGCCGCGTCCTCCTCCTCCTCGCCCCGCAGCCTGCGCCACACCGCCGCCTCCATCTCCTCGCGCCTTGCCAGGCGGCGCAGCAGGTGCTCCTTGATCGCCAGCGGCACGGTCTCGGAGGCGCGCTTAAACGCAACCTGGAGGGACCACCCCGGAGGGTCGGCGCATATTGGAGGCACGGCAACGGCCACGCCCGCGTGTCGGCCAACAGCGCCTCCAGGTGCAGCCCCAGCGCGCGGCTGACGACGAGCAGCAGTAGGGAGTCGCGGGCGTCTCGGACTCAGGGGGTGCGCAGGCCGCAGGAACGCTGGAGCGCAGCATTCCACCAGCATCCCACCAGCATCATGATTACGTTAACAACCCCAATATCACACCTGACTGCCTCCCGGGCGCGCGGGTACTGGCCGAACTGCGCCTTGGCGACCCCCAGCGCCGCCTCCTCCGCCTGCGCCGCCACCTCATCCAGGCACTCCTCTGCCGCCGCCTGCCACTCGCCCCGGAAGTGCCGCATGAGCTCCTCCGCCGCCACGAAGGGCAGGTAGCCCGACAGCTCCCGGCCGCGGTGCCTGGCCCTCAGGCTCTGGACCTGGTCCCAGCACCCAGAGGGGGAAAGAGGCGGGAGCGGAAGGGGGTGGTTCATGGAGGCGATGGGGTGCTGCCTATCATCCTTGCACCCAGTCACCCACCTCTGCCAGCGTCATGTGCTTCAAGGGGAAGAGGCCCGCCCGCAGCGCCTCCTTCAGGCCCTCGTGCGCCGCCGCGATCTCGGCCGCCGCATCGTCGGTCGTCGCGCCGTACCTGTGGCGATGCGGTTGAGCCGGGCGGCAAGGGAGGCGCAGGCAGCGATCCGGGGAGCGGTCGGGGCAGCCCCAGCGCTGGCCGTGGGCTCAGGAAGGCCGCACACCCGGCCCTGGGATTGTTGGCCTTTGGTGCGCGAGCCGCTTGCGAGCAACCCCTGTGCGCTGCTCCACCTCCCAGCGCCCCAACCCTGCCTGGCCTCCAGGTCGATGCGTCCCTTGTCCCCGGCGCTGTCGGCCGATGGCGGCAGGCCCTTGTCCTCCGCTGCCAGCGCCGTGAGCAGCGAGCGGCGCACTAGGAAGCAGGGCATGCTGGCCGTGAGGCGCCTGGAGGAGGCGGGGGGAGGCAAGGAGAAATGAGAGGAGCAGGGTACGTGTGGGGCGGCGGCGCAGCATGCTGTCAGTGAGCTTCCTGGGGGATATGGAGAAGGGCGGGGTGGACAACAGGGAAGCGGCACGTGTCAGGCGGCGGCGGGCTGGGGAGGGTGAGACGTTATAAGGTGGAAATGGGCTGCTGAGGCTTTAGGTGTGGGGGCCCGGGACACACGTTGTTTGGGCAAGGGAGCAAGAGCCCTCCATGAGGAGCCTAGCGTCGGGCGGGGGGCCGGGGAGGGGAACGAAGGCGGCGTTCGTGGAGCAATTGGATCGTGCTCACCTGCCGTACTCTCTGTACAGGCGGTCGGCCGCTTGGTAGAACGACTTGTCGGGCGCTCCCTGGGGGGTCAGGCCTCGTAACTGATGTCGACGCTATCGATAGGTTGAGCATTACTAATCGATAAACTCTATAGGCACTATCGACAAAGATACGAGGGCTGCTGGGGGCGCAGCACGAGGTTGGGCCAGGGCGGCAGGAGGGCAGAGGAACGGCGCAGGAGGCAGTTGGTCAGGACGTGCTCAGAGGGTGTGCTGACGCTGGTGCTGATCCTTTGCTCCCAGCCCCGGTGGTCAACCTAGCACCACACAGCATCCCCATCCCCATCCCCACACCCGCGACCCCGGCCCCGGCAATGACCCCACCGGCGCCCCCATCAGCATGGACCCCAGCTCGTCCCCCGCGCGCATCAGCATCCGCGTCAGCGCGCGCCCCGCGTCGCGCGCCGGCGGCTGCGGCAGCGCCTCGCGCTCGCGGCGCGCGGCGGCCAGCTGCTGGCGGGCGGCGTTCCGCATGGCGGGCAGCTGAGCCTCCACCGCAGCCACGAGGAGCTCGGACAGGCCGCGGCGGGCGCGCTCGGCGCCCAGGCGGGCCTGAGGATGGGGTTTGGGGGCCGGAGGGATGCGGCGGTCGAGGCCTGGGCAGGGTAGGTGGAGAAGCCGTTTTCCAATAGAGGCTGCGCGGCGCGCTGGCCGCTGCCGCGCCGCGATGACTTGCCTGGACGGCCGGCAACGCGGACGCCCAGTGCGGCGTTGCGGCGAAGTAGGCCGACTCCAGGGCCCTGGGGTCGGGCCAGCAGGGCGGGACGGCGTGAGGCACGTGGTCGGCGACAGGGTCTCCGCAGCTTGTGTCTGCGTATGCGCGAGCGCGCGCCTCCGCTGCACCGCGTGCCTTCCTCCGCCCGCCGCCGCAAGCCCCCACCTGGCCTGCTGGTAGTCCACGCCCTGCTCCAGCTGCTCCTGGCTGGGGTTGCGGATCACGTAGCAGCCCAGCCGCAGCTCGCGTGGGGAGAGTCCGTCAAGGTGGCAGGGGCGAGGAAGGGAGGGAGTGGGTTGAGGGTGCTCTGGACGCGGTCCCCCCCTCCGCATGCGGTCCCCCCCTCCGCATGCGGTCCCCCGATCACCTACCCGGCCTGTCGCCGCCCGCGCCCTCCACCAGCGCCAGCAGCTTCCGTACGGCGGTGGTGGCCTCGGGCGGCACCGTGTCGGGCTTGGTGATGATGGCGAGGGAGCGCTGCCCGGCGGGGTCCGCCTCTCGGGCCAGGCGCCGGACCACCTGAGGGGCAGGCGGCGGCGGCAGGCGGGGGACAGCAGCTTGGGGCCGCGGGCGGCGGGCGGCGGGGAGGGGACGGAAAGAGGGATGGAGGTGCGACCGCGGGGAGCTAATGGCATTGATGCACAGGACGGGGGTGCGGGTTTGGCCCTTCCGCGCCTAACCTGCACCTCCGGGTCCTGGCCCGCGGGGAGCGCCATGATGATGATGTGGTGGCTCGGCGCCAGCGCGTCGCGCGTCAGGGCGGTGACCTGCGGCACAGGGCCCAGGCAGCGCGGCGCGTGTGGGGCAGAGGGGCCGCAGCAGCGCCGCGTACAGCCGCCAGCAGCTGCCCGGGTGCTGCCGCCGCGAGGCTTTACGCGTCCTCTGCGGCTCCTGCAAGGCTGCCCGGCCCCTGCCCTCGCTGCCCTCGCTGCCCTCCCGTCCCACCATGTCCACCACGGGCTGTCCGCCGGTGTCGTGGTCGTGGATGATGCCGGGCAGGTCCACCACGGTGAGGTCGGCGTCGGCGCCCCACAGCTCCAGCACCACCTGGGGGGTTCGAGGGGAGGGGAGCGCAAGGCAGGTGGTTGGGGCGGGGCGCGCATGAAGGCAAGGAAGCGGCGGCGCGGGGTCCGAGATGGCAGCGCATCCAACCTGACAACCAGAGCCCTTCTCGGCGCAACCTGCAGCCGCGATCTCCACACCCTGCCTGCCTGCCTGCCTGCCTGCCTGCCTGCCTGCCTGCCGCACCTTGTTGGCTGTGAAGGGCAGCTCGGAGGCGCTGGCGGCCCCCAGACTGCGCAGGGCCGGGGACTGGACCAGGGCGCCGTCGGATCTCTGGGCCGGCACGAACGCCACCGCGCCGCCTGGCGTGCGAGCCACAGCCGACGGGTTGAGCAGCAGGGCCTGGAGGCGGGATGGGGCCACCGGGTAAGACAGCTGGGCAGTGGCTGCGGGGGCCGGGCGCTCAACAGCAGCTAGCGCGCCTGTGTCCGAGGGGTGAGGGCCTCAGCAGGTGCCGGACGGCAGCTAGGAGCGCCTGCCTGCGCGGCGCTGACAAGGACCGGGATGTCCTGGTAGCGCTCCTCCGTCAGGCTGGCGAACAGCTCCTCGGTCGGCAGCGGGACCAGCGGCTGGCCGGTCGCGTCCACCGAGTGCTGCAGCAGCATGCGGCACAGCCGGCCGGGCGCGGCCGCGGGCGCGGAGTCGCGGCCACACGAGGAGAGCGAGGAGGAGGAGAAGGAGGCGGCCGTGGTGAAGGGGGAGGCGGCGGCCGAGGAAGGGCCGGCGCGGGTGCGGTCCAGGAAGGGCTGCGACGTGGCACCAGGCGGTGCGGGCGGGAGGCAGGGCGCAGGGGAGTAGCGGGGGGCAGGTGGGGCGACGCCCGCAGGCGGACCCAGCGCAGTCCCATGCAGCCCACCGCGCCTACATGCACCTCGCTCGCTGACTTACGGCATGCGCTCAGCTGCGGCGCCACGCCCGGCCGCTGCGTGGCGCGAGCCGTGGTGCGCTCCGCCCCGGGTCGCGCCGACCCCCCCCCCGGC
>BDDC01000575.1:0-30428 GCA_001662425.1 Chlamydomonas sphaeroides
TTGGTGTGGCTGGCCTCCTTCTGCGGCGTGCTCTTCATCTCCATCGAGATCGGTCTGGGCATTGCCATTGGCCTGGCCATCCTCATCGTCATCTACGAGTCCGCCTTCCCCCACACCGCACGCGTGGGTCGCATTCCCGGCACCACAGTGTGGCGCAACGTGCGACAGTACCCGCAGGTGAGTTAGGAGGCTTGTGTTGGGCCCCCACGTTCGTCTACTTGAAACAACAGACGGCGCGAGGGGCTGAGACCATAGGCTGAGACATGGTTGGGGCCGCGCCGGGTCCAAGCCGGTTCCAAGCTGGGTCCAGGCCGGGTCAAAGCTGGGTTCAAGCCGGTTCCAAGCCGGGTCCATGCCGCAACCAAGCCGCCGGGTCCAAGCCGGGACTAGTTGAGTACTCAAGCTCTACGCGCCCCAGCCAACCCTGTCTGGTGCATGCCTCTCGGCCCTGGCTAACACAGGCCCAGCTCATCCCCGGCGTCATTGTGGTTCGCATCGACGCACCCATCTACTTTGCCAACGTGCAGTGGGTCAAGGACCGGCTGCTGGTACGGTGGGGTGCTGCGACGTGGGTTGTGCTGTGTGGTCACGTACCGTTGGTACGGCCGCGTACAGGGGGCGCGTGCTCGGGAGCTCATGCGGGGCGGTGGGGGTCTGGAGGCCACGGAGCCCACTTCAGCTCTAGGAGGCACGCAGGGGCCTGACGTGTTCCATGCCGGCTGCCGGCTGCTGCTGCTGCCGCCCGCAGAACTACATCGACACGCACCGCGCATGGAGCGCGGAGAGGGGTGAGACCCTGCGCTGTACACGTCTTGCTCCGCCTGCCGCCTGCCGCTGTGGGCTGTCGGGCCCCACCCCGCCGGCTGAGGAGGAATGGGTTCGCCCTGGGGCCGCGCATAGCCGCCATCAGGGGTCAACCTGCGCTCTCCGGCTGCTGCCTCCCGCCCCTCGCTCCCCGGCCCTGCTCCCCTGCCCTGCTCCGCTGCCCAGCAGGCGTGCCCCTGGAGTTCTTCGTCATGGACCTCACGCCGGTGACGCACGTGGACGCCACCGCGGTGCACACCTTTGAGACGCTGCTGGAGGGCCTTGCAGCGGGCGGCACCCAGGTGCGAGGGGCGCGGCGCCCGGAGGCAAGGGAGGGCCCTGCACGGCGGGTAGGGCGCCTGGGCAGGGACCAAGGAGAGGCCGCCCAGCTCCTTTCCAAATGCCGCCTCCGGCCCTTGCCGCCCGCAGCTCGTCCTGGCCAACCCCTCGACGGCCGTGGTCAAGGCGCTGGAGCGCGCGGGGCTGATAGAGGGCCTGGGCCGCGACTGGATATTTGTGTCCGTCAACGACGCGGTCAGCTTCTGCAGCAAGCAGATGGCGGAGAAGGGTGAGCGGGCGAGGCACGCATGGCCCCTGCGCGTACGGCAGGACCGTGCGTGGGTGCGCGCCGGCTGCCACATGTGCTCCGGGCTCCCATCCCGCAACAATATGTCTCGTATCTCCGGCCACACCGCGTCCGCTGCCTGGCCAGCCCCAACCTCCCAACGCCCGGCGATGCTGTCTCTGTCCCTGTTCGTGTTCCTGTTCGTCCCCAGGGCACTCGGTGGCGCCGCAGCCGGCGCCCGCGCACTACACGCGCTCGCGGCGAGAGCTGCTGCTGGGCGGCTGGCGGCCCGCCAGCTCCTCGGGCAGCCCCACGGGGCCGGCGGGCCCCTCGAGCGCCGAACAGCAGCTGCCGCAGCTCAGCGTGGGCCTGGTACCGCTGTCGGCCCTGGGAGACGGCGGAGTGGTGGCTGTGGGGCAGCACGACGGCGGTGGCGCGGCTGTCGCGGACGGGCGCGGCGCCACCCCGCCCACGAGCTGAGCGCCCCGCCCCCAAATATAGGTGTGTGGCTGGTGTGTTGAGGGCCTGTTGAGCTTACTGGTGTAGGCGCTTTAGGGTTTCGGGTTATGGCGCATTGACGCAAGCGGTGTAGGCAGGTGGCGGCCGTGGCCGCCCGAGTGCGGCAGCTGGACTTTGATCGTCACCAACAACAAAGCATATCCCTTCAGCTCGGTCGCGTGGGCTTTATTGCGCAAGGCAAGCGTCTCGTAAACTGTGGGCTGCACGGCTAGCAGTCTTCGCCCTAGGTACTTAGATGCACGCCTTGCGTCGTCGGCGCCGGAACCCGCCGGACTTGGCCATCCAGCGGCCCAGCATGCAACTCATCTATCGTCTTTGATCCAAGCAACGGGTTATCAGAACGCATACATGCACGGGCTTGCTCGTTCGCACGGACTAGTAATATCGCGAGCGGCGGTCGGGCGCACGCTGTGGGGCACGCGCTGGGCGAGGTGTACTCATGTACTCTTGGAATGTGTGTACGTCGTTCACGGAATGTCTGTACGTCCTGTACGGAAGTCTGGAGCCGAGGCGCTGGCTGGCGCGGCCTAGTTCGCGCGTGGATCCCGCTCGGTGCTCATTCACATGTCTCGGTCATCACCCGATGAAATCATCGTCAGCTCCACCTCCCGCCGCTCGAGGCAGCAGTCCTTGACGCCGCAGTTCAGCCGGCAACCTCACGCCTCGCCATCGCGCTTGGCGGTGCAGCCGCCCCGCCGCAGCCTGCTGGCGCTCATGAGCGGCTCCTCGCTGTCGCCCGTGCTGGAGGAGGAGCAGGAGGAGTCCCCGTCTTCGTCGTCACTGCTGAGGGCGGCGGTAAGCGGCTGCTCCAGGTCCCCCGCCGGCCCCGCGCCAGCCTTGGCGGCGGCGGCATGCTGCGGCTGCGGCCGCACGGGCGTGCGGTACTTGCCGATTGGCGCTGTGATGTGGTACTGGAACTGCGGATGTGGGGGCAGGGGCGAGGGCGAGGGCGCGCGTGTGCATGGGCTCGTAATAAGGGCTGCGGGGGCTTCGCTGCCCTGACGCCGTCACCGCGCACGTACGTACGTACGCATGCCGTACGTACCCACGCCTGCTGCCGTACTCACGTCGTACGCCAGCTGGGTCAACGCCACGCCCACCAGAAGCACCGCCAGCAGGATGGTCACGACTGTGCCGTAGTCGCGCGCGCCTGGATGTACGTATGCGGCGGGGGGAATCGAAAGGGGGCCGGCAGTGGTGCGGACGCCACGAAAGGGCACCCCCCGCACGCAGTCGCCACGTACGTGCCGGCAGCTGTGTGTGCGTGTCGCGGCCTGGCCGTGCTGCCTTGCCGGGTTCCTTTGTTTTTCTGGCTGGGAGCCCCCGGGCGCTGCCGGCCGGCCGACCGAGCCACGCCGGACCGGGCCATCCATCGGTACTCACGGTCCGGGAAATTGTTGACGCGCATGGTGGCGACGAGGCTGGACGCCCTGCGCGGGTGGGAGGCAGGCACGGCCGGCATATGTAGCAGCGATGGGCGCAGCCGGGCTTCATCAGTTCCCATCTTGGCATTCTCTAGGACGCTGGAGGGAAAGCCGGGCCTCGCCGGGGGGCCTACAACCATGCCCAGCCCCCGTCGGTCCATCCACAGCCACGCCACCCACGACCCACCCACCTGTTGTTGATAACGACGAGGCATACTTCATCAGGGAAGACCAGGCCGAAGACGCGCACGTCGCATGTCGCCTGCTCGGAGCAGGACGACTCTGACGACGCAGCGGCAGGGGCAGGGGCAGGGGCAGGAGGCGGTTTCAGTCGTGGGCGTGAGTCAGCACCGGCCACTGCATACCGCTTGCAGGAATCCAATGACCAGCCGGCCAACGCCTCCACGAGCAGCAGTAGCGGCCCCCAGCAGCCCTGACAGCACAGCCGCGGCGGTCCGACGGCAGGGGCCTCAACCTGCACCCGACACGCACCAGCTGCTGCACGTTCCATGCCTTACGACGCGGCCCTCCCCCCCCCACACACACACCTGGCACGGTGGGGCAATTCTCCACGGTTGCCATGTTGCGCAGAGCGCATCCCTGCGACCACATATATCCAGAAGGGGCCAGCGAGCGCGACAGCAATTGGGTTGTCACAATGCCTCCTGAATTAGAAGTAGCGCACCCCTGCGCACCACTGCCCTCTCCTGCCCTCCCCTGCGCACTGCTGCCGCGCCACCCGCGTCCACGCCTCCGTCAGGGAGCAGCGCAGCTCCAACCGTTCGGGCCAGCGCCTTGCCAGTGGTCCTGACTGTGGCTCTGGAGTTCCGGCCCGGGGGCCGCACCTCTAGATCGGAGCGGCGCATGAGCCAGCTGCCGGTGAGGTTGGAGGTGTTGTGTGTGGACGCCAGGTAGTACAGGGTGCGGTGCGTGGCGTAGAAGCCGCACCTGGGGCAGGGGTAGCAGGGCATCGGGCGGGCGCGCCACGCTGAGGGCGCCGGGAAGGTACCGGCAATCAAGGCGATGACACGTGTTCGGGGAGGGCAGCGGTGGGCCAGGGCAAGCGTGACACGCAGCGCGGCAGGGCATGCAGGCTCGCTGCCGGCGGTCAGCGGCGGTTTGTGGTGGCGACGGTGGGCTTCTAGAGGGCCCCGCGAGGCAGCGCACGCACCCTGCCCTGGCGTGGCTCACCAGTACCAGAAGCTCCAGGGCGGCATGGTCTGGTTGACTGCGGCCGGAGGCATTGGCGTGCGTGGTAGCTGTTACTGTTACTGTTACACCGCAAAGCGGAGGTCGCCGTTAGCAGCAGGTTGGCGAGACGAGTGAGTAAGGCATAGTGGGCGGGGGCGGTGTGGCAGGCAAAGGCATGCACGCGCTGCGCTTACCCCGGCCCACACGCGAAACGGGCAGTAGTGCGGCGTTGGGGGTGGTGGGCCCCTCCCGCGACGACGCGCACCAGACCTTACCCGGATAGCATGTGCCGGGGACCTTGCAGGCGGCGTTGGGATGGTCATGCGACGCGATCAGGGAGGATTGGACGGCTTTGGAGATGTTATACTTGCTGGCGGCTAGAGCGCTGGGGGACACGGAGCGAGGATGAGGTGTCGTGGCGATGACGTGCGTGGGTGGTGGCGTGCAGCAATCACAATGCGCGAGCGAGCTGTGATGGGCCACGTCAAGTGCGTACCTCTGTGTCATGGCTGCTGCTAGTGCCAACATGAGCGTAAGCTGAGCGCCAGGTGCGCGCGCAATGGGAATCAGTGCCATGGTTGTAGTAACTGCTTCGGTGTACGGGGATGGAACGGTTCCTACGGTGGCGAGGTTGAAGGAGTAGCTAGCGAGGATATGGCGTGCGCGCATGGTCGCATGGTCAACGAGCGGCCAGCACCGGGCGAGGCCAGCACCCAGGCCGAGGGTCAGTCATGCGGAAGCCGTTGCATTTGCGCAGCGCCGACGGCTTGTCAACATACCAGCCACCTCTTTACCATCTGTTCTCGCATCTAAGTAACAATTAGAGAAGCGCGACAACAAAAGTGGCAAGGGCAAGAACTTCGGATGTGCCTGCGTGCCTGCCTCGCTCGCCAACCGCACGATCCGCTCACGACCCGAGGCGTCACCCCGTAAGCTCCTTATGGCATGGTGGCTTCGTCGGAAGGAGGAGTACGTGACAGCCACGCGAGTGCCAAACCCCAACGCACATGCCGCGGGCATGCCATGCCCCGTGCCGGTATGCACGGCACATACGTAGGCACGCGTAGGCAGGCCAGGCCCCCTATGTTGTCCCCACATTTCGCGCAGGCCACACACCAAGCGCTGCATACTCTACTTAGGGCCTTGCCGCCTAGCTGCGGTGCATCACGCCTTTGGGTCTAGACGCTGCCGAAACTCGGCGGGCTGCTTGTATTCCAGGCCGCTGCGGCACATCTTGCGTTTGTCCAGTTTTGCTTTGCGTCAAGCAATACTGCTCTTTGCACACACCACTGGCGTATCTGGCCTAACGAGTCCTCCTCCAGACAAGCTCATTTAGCCGCTGCTCTGCGACAGGCTGTGGCGCAGGGCGCCTTGAAGGCTGGCACCTGGCTCACAGCATGGACCAGGCAGGGGAGCCTCCCGCCCCTGGCATACATGGACCGAGCCCCCGGAGCGGATTCGGTTGCAGCGCTGCCGGCTGTGCAGGATGTCATCTTGGCGGCATGGCTCTGTAACTTGTAAGGCCACCGGAAGTAATTGTCCATCTGGCACCAGCCCGCGCGAGCGGCGAGCTGGTGGCCTTGCTTTGCAGGATTGCAAGGGATCAAGCCCCTGTTGCGGGCGTGGTGGGGCCACGGCTGCGGGTCCGGCACGGTCCGGCGGCAGCGCTCTGGGCTCAACCTTCTACGCCATCGAGTATAGTTCAGATGGCTAGAGGCAGATTAGCTTAAAAAGATTCAGATGGCTAGATGCAGACTAGTGACCTGCGGTCAGTCATGTCACCTGCGCCCCTCTCGCACTAGCGCATGCCAGGAATCAATGTTTGCTCAGCCTGCATGCTTGCGCACAGCCTGCGTACAGGTCATGAAGCCGTCGATGCATGTGGCTGCCCGTTGACCAAGATTATGTACTCTCTCTGGTCGCGCTCGGGCAGCCAACTCAAGCGTCAGCTGTGCCCAGCGCGGGCGGGGTTTCGCAAGAGGTTCGTGTGGGTTTGCCGCAGTAGTAAATCGCAGGCCCAGCTTCAATCGCTTGTGAAACAGAGATGCTGTGAAAGTCACATTAACAATAGACAGACGCCCATGTTTTGTCGCGCTGTCACTCTGGGGAACCCCTTGGGCAACCTATACTTCGCGGCGCTCTTGGCAGCGCTGCTCCTCGCCGCTGATGTGGAAGCTTTAACACGTGAATGTAGGGGGCAAAATGGCATAGAAAGAACGCGCCCAAGGCTAGAGGTACGATGCATGTCGCATGCGCGCTGAGGAGTCGATCGCCCTTTCATCACCATACTGCTCGCCAACTGCTGATAGCCATGGGAGCAGATGCCAACCTCGGCACACACTCGCTAGCCTAGGCGGGCCGCGAAACGTGCACGCGCTGCCCGACTCAGACCGTCTCAGACCGTCCCCCACTGTCCACTCACCGCCGTCGCGCCCGTGCTTTCACAGCTGCAGATTTGGTCACGCGCGCCGGCTCCTAAGTGCACGCTGACCTGCGCTGTCGGCTGCTCGGCGCCACCTCGGCTGCTGCCGCCAGTTCACTCCTTCCTACCCCGTCCCACCTTCCCTCACCCCCACTCGGTGCTCCCCCGCCGCAGCTGGGACTGGGGCCACTCCTGGAGCGGCGTGGAGGTCAACAAGCAGCCCGTCAGCGCCGTGCTACTGCCGCTCTTCAACAGCTACCGCTTCACGCTGCCCAAGCTGCAGGCGAGAGCCCGGCACAGCGCCAAACGTACCCGTGCCGCGGCAACGAAACTCGACGCCCCGGCGCTTCCCGCAGCGGCTCTGCCTGCGCGGGCCCACACGCACCCAACAAGTCTCTCCCCGTCAATCCCCCTCCGCACGGCGCCTTTCCCTCCTACCGCAATCGCGCAGCTGGGCCGCAGCATAGGCTACATGGGCTCCGCCTGCCGGCTGCGGCGCCTGGCGAGGGACCTGCTGCTGGGCCACCTGCGCGCTAGCAGTACCAAAGTACAAGCCACGCATCATGCATAGTAATAAACTAGAACGAAGTCACAAAAGGAGTATCTGTAACATGCGAAAACGTTAATTCATCGATATCATGCATATTCGATTATCATCCCTGTGGTGGCGGCTTCAGCGGGGGCGAGGGTTGAGGCGGTGCCCCGGCAGGCGGCTTGCTCGCAGACGGGGGATGACAGGCGGCTCGGTAAGAGGCTCGGTGTACGTTGCTGCCTGGGTCGGGGGAGACCTCCCCTGGCCTGGGCGCATGGCTGCAGGCTACAGCGCCAGCCGCCTTGCTGGTGCTGCCAATACGTGTGTTCTGGCAACGCGGCGCGCTTGCGTCCGTTGTTCCTTTGCTTGGGTGCTATGACACGTGTTCGTTCAGGTGTATGTGGCGTGCTGGGATTGTGCGCCCGCTCGGCCGAGTTTTGGGCGGTAGGCAGCATAAGAACCTCGGGCTCTTCTTTTGGAGGGGACGGCGACCCGCCCATAGCTCAGAACCTGGGCCAGGCCGGATTGTGAACAGATTGGAGTCAAGGGCAGGAGGTCAAGAGCCGGTGACCTGACGAATGGGGGTTTCAGCTTTTGGAGGCGGGCGGTGTGTTTGCACGCGTGCTTACTACAGGGCTGGATTCCCATGATGTATGCCTACATGTGTTGGAGCAAGGGCCCAGGCAGGGCGCATGAACGCTCCACGGGCGCGTGGCTGTGATGGCGGATGCTGCTTGCTGCGCACTGAGCTGTTGGCCCCCCTTTATGTACCGAGCTGGCCGTTTGCCGCCGCCGCGGCAGTCGGGGTAGGGGCGCGCCTCGGACGCTTGCAACCGTTGTGCCTTGAGTTCAGGTTAGGTAGCAGTATTCTGGGCATGCCGGTCTAGCGCTCTAGCCCGAGCTGGTGCGTAGCATTGCAGCGTGTGACACACGCGCGTTGGCAATGCTCAATATGCTAGATATGGCGTGTTTCAGTGTTAGGTAGAACAGAACCCCACACGCGGCACAGCACGCCCCGGGTAGAGTGGCGCGTCGGCCGTGCGCGAAGGGAACGCGGTTAAATGCACCTGTGTATGGCGTGATGCTTATCCCTCTCGTTACTTGGCGCAATATCTCACAAGCCATCGCATTCGCGGTTGGCCAGCGTAGTAAAGGCTCGGGTGAGCCCTTCCCTGCGTACAGCGCGGGGGACGGCGAAGGGTTAGTGTGGGTTTTGCCCAGGTAACTACCGCAACGCAGCTTAGCGGCGTTGCACTGCAGCAGCATCTTTTGTGGCGAGCGTCGACGCAAAGCCTGACATCACATAACTCGCCCACAAAGCAGCTGCTTGCACCTGCACCTGCGTTCCCAAAGCAATTTGCTACGACCAACTCGCACAACGTGTTTACCGTGCTATGGAAGTGATAAATTAGCAGCTCTCGCTGGGTAGCAGCGGAAATGTTGACCGACGAATTGGCTTCCGCCTGAGGCGTTCGCCGTATTGCCCCTGCGCCAATGTCTGGCTTTGGATTAGCCGCGGAAGTCGACGACGACTATGGGTAGGGTCTGGAGCGGCAGCTGTTTCGAACGGCTTCGGCGACAGCTTATGACCGCTCGCCCTGCGACGCCCTGCAGAGGCTTGCCACCACCGAGGCGGGGCTTTGGAAGCCAGGTGAGAGTGTTGCCATAGTTTGCCGCTGCGGTACTTCGCATGCTCAGCCCGGATGTCGATGTTGGAAGCTGGTAGCTCCAGCCGCGGCTCTCACGCACAAAGGTTGTGAATGTTGGCGTGCACGATCCCTGCGCAGCAAGGCACGGCGTCTGGCTTTGCGGCGCAAGCAGAGGCTAGCCTGGGTGGGGGCATCCCACCCGCACAGCGCAGCGGCCGGCCTGGCTTCGGTGGCTTTGACGAGCCAACGCTATCTGCGCAGCTGCCACCGCCTCGGGGTCCTCCCGGGGGCGGGTCTGGGGGCTATGGTCTGGCCGCAGAGACCGGTGGCTTTGGCGGCGCCGGCCACACAACAGCGGACGATGAGGACCCGGACTTCGGCTCGGACGTGCGGCGGCCGGGTGCCGGGCCCGGCTCGTTCGACCCCTACACGGGGGCGCCACAACGCACCGGACCAGCCGGGCCGGGGCCCAAGTCTCGGCTGCGCCCAGGCGGGCTGCCGCCTGCTCGAGGGCCACTAGACCAGGACGCGGGGCCCCAAGCGGACAACTTCAGGCGGCGGCCCCCGGCTGCCATGTACCCGGACGACGACCTGGGAGGCGCGCCGCCCGGCGCGGGCCCAGGGTGGGTGGCTGGGGTGGGGCTATCGCACCGCGGTATCAAGCCGTAACTCGGCTATCGTGGCCCGGGGGCGTGATCTTGCTGGTCCAAGCGCGCTGCGCGCCGCGCACGTCCGCCTTGCGCCGAGCAGGCCGCCGCAGGAGGACCCGGCCGACAAGTATGCACGGGAGCGCGCACAAAAGCTGCTCAGCCGGCAGACCCCCGCCCGTGTGGCGCAGCAGCAGCTGGACAGGGCGGCCGACGTTATGACACGGAGACCCCCGAGCCAGGAGGTGGGCAGGGGGCTGCGGAGGACGCAGACTGCACCCCACCGGCTGCGTTCCTTACCCGCGCAAGGGCCAGGCCGCTTTAGTCAGAGCTTAGGCCTCGGCCCACTGCCAGCACACAATACGTCAGGAACCCACGGTGAACCTCACCCAGTCATGCCTGCGCTCGTTTGCTTGGACTGGGCTCCGCAGGAGGCTGAGCGCGCCGCCGTTACCATCCAGCGCTTCTACCGGGGGCACCGCGTGCGGCGCACTCTGCCGCCCGAGTACACCAGGCGGCGCGCGGTGTACGGCCAGCCGCCGGTGCTGCAGCAGTTCGGCAGCGAGGGGCAGGAGATGTTTGGGGCGGATGGGCAGCAGCAGTTTGGGCCAACGCCCGACCAGCAGATGATGGGGCGGGTGCGCTTCGATCCCGGCACGCACTTCGAGCCGCGGCGGGTGAGCACGGGGGCACGTGGACGGGGCAGGGCTCGACGCTGGTTGCGGTTGGCCTTGGCGCAGCATGGCTGAGCCTTGAGTCTCGCCTGCGTGTTGATAAGCCAGGCACGCATGAGAGTGGCCTGCGGCTTGGACGCGTCGTTGAGCTCCGCGCACGAACCGTGTCCTGTCGCAGGCGCTGCCGGTGGTCCCCGTCATCGACATTGACAAGATGCCCAAGTACGGCATCCTGGCGCAGCCGCTGCCACGCGCCGAGCGCCGCGCGGGGACCTTCATCGAGTACAACCGCGACACGCAGGTGGGAGGCTGCAGCAATCAACATGGAGAGCGCAGGGCGAAGGCAGGGGCCCGTGTGCCTATAGCAGCACGCGACAGTGCCCATCCTGCCGCTCTAGGCCCTGTGCCATGCTGCCAATGACGCCTCAGCATTCTGTCTACCAGACAAGCCCTTCTTGGCCGCCCCCACAGACGTTTGTCAAACAACGCGACGTGCTGCGTGAGGCGCTAGAGCACAAGCGCGGCTACCTGGAGACGCGGCCGCTGCTGCAGTGGGCCGAGTTCACGGGCCGCCAGAAGCAGCGCTTCGTGCCCATTCCGCCCGACGCCAACCGCCGCGCGCTGCCGGAGACCAAGGGTGCGCACACACGGAACGGGCTAGGCCCTGCGGTGTTTCCCGCAACCCGCGCCGGCACAGCTGTGCTGCTGCGAGGTTTCCACACAAGCCGACGCCATGCCGGCTTGCTATGACACCGCTCGCTCCTATCGCCTTGCTTCGCCGCGCTGTGCCTGGCCCACCATACCATGCCATCGCTGCGCCGCCGCTCCTCGCGCCGCAGGGTACCGCATCCGCATCCTCAAGGTCTCCGACGTGCCCATCAACACCACCTTTGACGGCCGCACATTTGAGTTCCAGCTCAGCGTATCGCTATACGACGAGGGCTACGGCACCTTTTACGGCAACACCTGCTACAGCCTGAGCGACACGTACGACCGCGGCCGCGCGGCGCAGCGCAACGCCATCGACCTGGACATGTCCTTCGACGTCTACTACCACACCGCCGTGTCCGACCCGCGCTGCATGGCGGTGGCGGAGGTCATCATGCAGGAGCGCATGCTGGACGGCGTGGTCAAGGGCCAGTACTCGCTGGGCTGGGCGCTGCTGCCGCTGTTCCGGGTGCGCCGGGGGGCGGCATGCAGGGCGCGGGGCAGCGTGCGCTGGGGTTGAACAGGCCGTGCCGTGATGCCGGTATCGGGCGCCAGTATCAGCGAGGGCTGCCCGCATGTGATGCCGCTGACACATCTGCTTAATGACGCGTGCCCGCCCGCCCACCCTGCCTCGCCCCGCTGGCCCCCTCCTGCTTTCCTGTTTTCCTTGCTTAGTTTCCGTTTCTGTTTCCTTCTGTAATGTCTCTCTCTCCCCTCCCCGCCCCACCCCTGCCTGCAGGTGTCCCAGACGCAGCTGCCCCCGGGCGCCCCCGTGGCCAGCAGCATGCAGCTGGACATGCACCCCGGCCGCCCGCTGGCGGTGCCGCTCATGGCGGGCACGCCGCGCTACCTGCTGTTCCGCAACGTCTACAACGAGGACCTGCGGCCGCCAAAGGTGGTGCCCAATGCGTCCATCTTGTTTCAGGTGCGGCGCAGCGCGTCGGGCCTCCGTCGCACCGGACTGCGGGGGGCGCCTGGGACATGGCGCCGCAATCACAAGGTGTCATCCTTGCAAACCCGAACGCGCCGTACCTGGCCAGGCCGATCGCCGCCAGGGCTTCAGCCAGTGCGCTCACCACACCCTGCACTGCACCCTCTGCCCCAGGCCGCGTGCTTACCCAGCAAAGGCTTGAGCCAGCGCGCTCACCACACCCTGCACTGCACCTCTCTCCCCTGCCTCCCTTCCCTTCCCCTTCCCCGCTAGGCCGAGTGCTACCCCGCCATGGAGCCCTACATCCCGCTGCTGCCCGAGAACTTCCTGGTCACCTACAGCGACATCGTGCCCGGCCTGCGCCGCTTCTCCTCCACCGGCCGCCTGAGCACCACCACCAAGACCGCCATCTCCACGCTGGCCAGCCCCATGCTGGCGCCCACCTACAGCATCATGCTGCGCCGCCTGCAGCTGGCGCTGCCCATGCGCGTGCACGACCTGCTCATGGGGCTGGACGCGCGGCACGGCATGGCCACGGGCTAGTGAGTCGGTCGGCGGCGGGCCGTAGCGATCGGGGAGCAGGCTGCTGTCGTTGTTGGGGCCAGGATCAGTGCTGCGACGCGAGAGGTGTGCTTGGCCTTTTACAACCATGCACCTCGTGCCCCGCCCGTGCAGCGTGCCGCCGCCCGACAGCCTGGCCGCGCAGCAGCCCATCTACCAGCCGCCCTCCACCGGCATCCTCACCTACGCCATCCGCGTGTCGGTGCACAACGGCCGCTCCTTCGTGGGGCCCGCCTACGAGCTGACCGACCTGACGCACCTGGACGTGCCGGGCTGGAAGGTGCTGCAGGTGAGGCCGCCCGTAACGCCGGGGCCCTGGCCGCACGAGGCGCGCTACAACGACTGGGCTGCCGGGCACGTCGGCTCCCGGGGCATTAGCCCCCCGGGCATAGGCCCCTCGGGCCACGCTCATGCGATCTTGCTTGTACCGTACCCCCGCCGGCTGTGCCCGCAGGTGCCCACGCCACACCCGGTGTTCGACTACGTCATGGCCGACGTGCACGTGACCATCGTCGTGGAGCTGCTCGCCACGCCGCCGCAGGTGGGCCAGGCGCTGGTGCAGGCGCACAGCCGGGGTCCTGGCAGCTGCCGTGAGGGCGGCTATAAGCTTTGCCGAGCGCCTGCTTGACGCGCTCCGCGCTGTCGCCCCTGGCTCGCAGGCTCCTCCGCCGCCCGGCATGGCGCCGCTGCAGTACCTGGTGGGCTACACCTCCTTCATCCCCTTCTCCGAGGTACGCCTGTGCCGGCCCCCCGCCACGAGCTATGACACGCCCCGCCCCCACCTCCCGCACCGCCACAGCTCAAAGCGGTCATACCGCGTGCCGGCCCGTACAGTGTGACCCTAGCTAGCAATCTATGCATGTCGCAACCCTCCCTGCAACCAGATCCGCGAGGACGGCTCCGCCGCGCACGTGGCGGTGGGCGTGCACCGCTACCCGCTCAAGCCCGCCAAGCCGCTGCTGCTGCGCGACCAGTCGCCGCTAAACTGGCGCGCCATGCTGGGCGACATGATGAGCATGGAGGTGCCGGAGCCGCTGGTGGAGTTCCAGCTGTTCGAGACGGGTGCGCTGGGGGGGAAGCGGGCGGGAGAGCCTGCTGCGACTGCGGCCAGGGCTCAGAGGCCTGGGCCGCTAAGCGACTTGGGGGTGCTTGCGCGTGTGCTCCCGTATCGGGGACGAGGGTCCGGCGTCTTCATCCTGCTGATGCAGCTTACAGATGCGCCGTGCGTGCCGATGCAGTCGCTGCACCGCCGCCTCTAGCTGGCGCCGACCATTTCGGCCGTGCCTTGTCCCGCAGCGCGCACGCCCATCCTGCCGCCGCTCAAGAAGGTGTTTGCGGTCATCGAGGCGCAGCGCGAGGAGGAGGCGGCCATGGGCGACCTGCCGCTGGAGCACCTGCTGCAGGTGGGGGAGGGGCCAAGGTCACGACAGCATGGGGCGCAACGGTTGAGGCGCGGAACGCATGTAGCATCACTGCACCAGTAAGGCTGTAGGCAGAGGTTGGCCTAGCTTGGATGCTCCCGTGCCCTCGCCGCATGGCCTGTTCCCTGGGCTGCTGAGCCCGCCACCCTGCGCGCATGGCCCTGCTGCAGCCGGTACCGGTACCGGAGGAGATATTCCCTCCGCCTGAGATCAACGAGGTCGACCCCGAGGCGCGCGAGCCGCCGCCCATGGTCGTCGAAGTGCCGCCGCTGGAGCCGTCGGCGTCAGTGGGCGACCTGTACGGGGACCGCAGGAGCAGGCACAGCTTTGGTGAGCCTCCACTACTCGCTCCTTCCGCGATCGCGGGCGCTGATATCCCACCGCCAGCCACTTGCAGCCATCCATACCAGTGCCCACAGCGTGCATGTGCGCTTTTTTCTCTCCGCATACCTGTGAACCCGGGTTATGTCCACGTTACGGCTCGCCCCGACGCTGCAGGCTCGCAACACGGCCAGCAGGGCGCCTACGGCATGCCGCCGGAGCTGCACGAGCTCACAATCGCCATGGGGCGGCAGCTGGAGATGCTTACGCGCGCCGTGGACGAGCTCAAGGACGTGGGTGCTTGGGGCCACGCAGGGCTGCAGGGTGGGGGTGGGCAGAGTGCGCTGACCCAAGGCTGTGACGCTTGAGGGGCACGAGGAGCCTGTCAATGGCCGTCGTGTGACCCCAACCGCTGCGCGTCTGCCGGTGCATAGCGCCTTTCGGTGAACGGATTGTGCGGGAGATGTGTCAGGGAGGGCTTGGAGGTAGTGGCCGTGCTTGCCAACCCATGTGTGGCCGTGCGTGTCAACCCATGTGCTGGGCGCGCTGTCTGCCGCAGGAGCGCAAATCGCTGCGTAACTCGTTCCTGGCGCTGGGCGACGGCGGCCGCATCATCGACGACGTCAACGGCATGCGCGACAACGCCGCCAGCGCGGTGCAGCGCTACTACGACGCGCAGCGCGGCAAGCGCGCCAGCATGCAGGTGGGCCCCGTGGGCCACAGCCTGCCTTCGCATTCTCAACAGCTTGTGCGCCGCGCACATAGTGCATGGGGCGCTGAGCCACGGAGCCCTGGGGACTCGGATCTGGCAAGCCAAGCCCACGGCGTGCACGTCGCCTTGGCCCGCCACAGATGACGCCGGAGGAGCTGCAGCGCTTCCTGGACATGGAGCCCACGCGCAACTTCGGCGACGCCGCGGCCTTCAGCGGCGCGCAGGCGCCCGACGGCAGCCGGCTGCCTGGCTCGGCGCCCAGCCGGGTGCTACTGCAGCAGCTGCACGATGCCGGTGAGGGCTCTCGCCCAGCGGCAGCGCACTGCGGCCTGCGTGACAGGGCGCGCTAAGAGGCACACATACCGGTGACAGGGTGTGGTGGCCCTGCTGGCGTGCTACCCGGTGTGGTGACGATACCCTGACGCCCCTCGCCCGATGACGGCCGCAGGCATGATCGACGCGCTGCCGGCGGATGTGCAGGCCATCCTGCGCCGGCGCGGCCCGCCGCGCGGCCCCTCGGCGCTGCCCATCGACATCGCCATCGAGGCGCGCGACCCGCGGGTCGCCAGCGACGTGGTGCTGCAGTTCCTGGCCTACCGCCACCACGACACGCTCAACGCGCCCACCAACCTCAAGTCCCTGTACCTGACCTTCCAGTTCTACCACTTCCCGCCCACCACCACCGACATGGCGTTCCTGGTGCCCATCCGGCTCGAGGACGATGCCGTGGACTCGACCTGCGTGCTGGTGCCCGCCGACCCTAACCGCAAGGTAGCGATGCATATACCCACCGGGGTCGCCCTCAGGCTGCTGTGCTCGCAGCGTTGGGGCACTCAGACCTTACGAGGTGCAGTGAAAGAAGGCTTGCCGCGTCCCCGACCTGTCCCGCGTGTGTGTTTCGCGGCCGCCGTCAGGGCGCCGGCGTGGTGCTCAAGTACGTTGTGGACGGCGGCGCGGAGGCGGTGCCCAGCGGCCAGACGCCACAGCAGGCGGGCTTCGAGGCGGCACTGGCGTTCGCGCAGTACCTGGGCAACAAGACGCTGCACATGGACGTGTGGGACGGCGAGTCGCTGCTGCAGGTGAGAACCCCTAGCCCCTCCACCGCAGCACCACGCCACAGCGGCGCAGCGCGGATATACCGCAGGCGCCCTGCGCTGCTGCGTGCACGTCCGCCCGCATGTCCCATGCCGGAGCCCGTGCTGCCCACGCCCCGTGCGCAGATCGGCACCGCCAGCGTGGACCTGCAGCCGCTGCTGCGCCAGGGCCGCGACTTCGCGGAGCTGCTGGTGGAGGTGCCCATCCTGGACCAGGCGGCGGTGGCGCCGTCGCTGCAGGGCCAGACCTTTGCGGAGGCGGCCTACAACGCCAACACGGGTGGGGCTGCGCAGGCCCTGCGCGCCTGGCACACCGCACGATGCACTGCAGGCACTCTGCCGGTCACGTCCGGCTTCCCTAGCACGTGTGCATGGTGCCATCCGCACCGCCGCCCGCACACCGCACACCGCAGGCCAGAACGAGACCAAGGCCACCATCATCTCCAAGGGCTCCATCGTGCTGCGCGCGCTCAACCTTGGCCGCGAGTCGCGCAACGCCGACGCCACGCTGCCCAGCTTTGACGACGCGCACAACAAGCCGACCAAGAAGCGCGTGCGCGCCAAGCCAGCCTGGGAGATCCCACAGTCGCCCATCGCCCGCGAGCTGGCCGCCGCCGCCGGTGCGTGGCCGTCGCCGCCGACGCCGCGTCACCGCTGCCGCTGCCCCATGCTCGGCCCCGCGTGCCGTCCGTTCTACTCGTCATTCACTGCCAACGAGCTGCTGTGTCGCCCCTGTGTGGCCCCATGCGCTGTCCTGCCCCTGCCACTCGCAGCCGGCGTGCCCCTGCCGCCCGGGCTGCAGAACGAGTTCCTGCCCGAGCCCGCGCACGGCCGCGCCAGCATGGCCTTCGGCGGCCCCGACGCCGGCCTGGCGCCGCCTGGCGAGGAGCTCAAGCTGCGCATCCTGGAGCAGAGCCACCGCAAGAGCGCGCGCGTGCAGCAGTACCGGCGGCTGGCGGCGGCGATCGAGGACGACGTGCCCGGGGCCGAGGTGCGGCTGGCAGTGGCTTGGCCTGCAACAAGCTGCACTCGCTGGCAGTCACTCGCTGTGCGTGCGCCTGGCTGCCCCGTGCGCGTGTGTCAGCGCCTGCTTCACGCCCTCGGCAACTCTGCTGCTGTTGCAGCGCTCCGCGGCCGAACCCCCCTTCCCCAATGCTTGCTGCGCTGCGCTGCCCTCCACACGGCTGCAGAACGTGCGGCAGTCCACCACGCTGGCGCGCGAGGACCAGTTCCGGCGCGTGCAGAAGCAGCTGCTGGCGGATGTGAGCGCGGCGCGCAGCCGGCGCAAGCACGAGTTCATCCTGGAGCAGCTGCGCAAGAGCATGGTGACGCGGCGGACCGTCAAGCCGGCGTTCGGCGAGGTGCTGGTGTACGAGCACGAGTTCCAGAACCCCTACAGCCACGACCAGGTGCGCCGCGGATGCCGCCACCGGGCTGCCGCTTGTGCCCCGCAGGCGCCGCCCAGTCCTCGGCTTGACCCCAGCCTTTCCTTTGGCTTTCCTATTCCCGGCCCTCCCACGCTGCCTTGTGCTCCCTTTCGTCCCCCCGTCACTCTCTCGAGCGGCTCAGACCTTTGAGCTGCGCATTAGCGCACCCCATGAGGTGGTGGTGCTGGGCCGCATGGAGGACTACCGCGCGCTGCGGGCCGCCAACGCGCGCTTCCTGGGCACGCCCAGCCAGCCCGTGGGGCCGCTGGAGCAGGAGATCATGTCCGGCAACAGGATCTACCTGCAGGCACGGCGCCAGGGGTTGGGTTGTGCAACTGCCGTTCGTTGTGCCGTTGCTTATGCGAGGCTGGGCGGGGCTGAGGCACGCATATGCCGAGACGCATGCGGACGTGTGCGGCCCCACCCCTCAGGCGCACGAGAAGATCACCATCCCCCTCCGGCTACAATCCTTCGAGCCGCCCGAGGCCTACAAGAACGCGATGCAGGCGCCCGAGATCCAGGTGCGGACGGCCGCCCATGCGCCAGGCTGGCTCTCTCTCTTTCTCTCTCTCTCTTTCTTTCTTTCTTTCTTTCTGTCTCTTTCTTGCTCTCCCCCTCGCTCTCGCTGCCTTTCACCATATTTCACATCATGCACCGCCCCCGCAGGTCAACACCTCCCTCGCCGCGCGCGCGCGTTCCATGGCCGGCGCCGCAGCCGCGGGGCGCAGCCCCGGCGCGCCGGGCGCGCGGCGGCCGCCGGGCGCCAACACGGCCGGCCCCGACGCCAGCCCCTCGCTGCCCAGCGGTCACACGGTGTCCATCGAGCTCATCAGCACCAAGGACGACGTGCCGGTGTCAGTGCTGGAGCTGGAGGTGGTACCGCGGCCCATCATCATCGACCGCACCTTCCGGTGCGCAGAAGGGCTCACGATTATGGAACTGTGTCGAGCTGACGAAGTTTCCTGCCAAGGCACTGCCCCGACTGCGGCCCTGACTGCCCCCGTCCCGCGCGCCTCTGCAAGCCCCACTGCACACGTGCACCGACTCCGTGCCTGACCACATCCTGGCCGCCCCACCCCGAACCCCCGCGCAGCTACTACCAGCCCGAGCGGCAGCTGCTGCGCACCACCATCAAGCTGCGCAACCTGCCGGGCGCGCAGGCCGCGCACTTTGGCGCCGCGCCCGGCGCGCTGCGGCACGCCACGGTGGCGTGCAGCCACCCGGACGTCATCCTGGGCGTCGGCTCGGGCGCGCTGGCCAACGGCCCCGACCGCGACGAGGTGTACGTCAAGTTCAAGGTGGGCCGCGCTGGCGGGGTCAGAGCGCCACCGGGGCCCAGGAGCACGCCGCGACATGGGCAACCAGCGGAAACGCTCATGTCGCTCTGCAGCCTGTCAGCCCTTGACGGCGCGCGTTGTCGCGGTTGCATGCGCGGTGATTGCCTTGCAGCTGTGCTGACTGACCCCTCCATGGCCTGGTCCCCACGCCTGCTGCCCTGCCCCAGGTGGGCGGCGCCCCCGAGGTGGCGCACTTCTACGTGCTGCTCTACCTGGACCGCCTCATGGCCCGGCCGGTGGAGGTGTGGCAGGTGCGATCCAACCGCCCATTCGCCCCCACCCTCGCTGTCCCGGCCTCTGCTGCCCGCTCCTGCGCTCAGCTTTGCGCTGGACTCGTCACCCCCTAAAATAGTGTGGCGTGTTACTCAATTACTTGTCTTGGAAAAATGAACACGCGCACACGCGCCCCCCAGGTGTTCGTGCACGCGCTGCGCAAGGTGGACATGCGCGCCATGATCGGCCAGACCAGCCAGGCCAGCGTGGTGGTGCGCGGCGTGGTCAGCCGCCGGGTGGCCACCTTCACCACGCACCCCGACGAGCTCATGGTGGGTGCCCGACAGCAGCCAGACACCCCGGGCTGCGGGCGCAGACGGGCACCGCGCCTGCCCACAACTCGAGTCCCACTTCCTCGCCGCTTACTGCGGCCGCCCTGGCTGCCCGGCGACGCGCGCCCCGACCTCACCCATGCTGCTGCCTGGCCCCATCCCACCCGCCTCGCACATGCCGCCGTGTGCAGGTGGCGCCTGACTCGTTCGTGCTGGTGGGCGGCGCGCTGACGGAGCTGCTGCTGAGCTTCCGGCCCGTAGCCGTAGGGCTCAAGGACGTCAAGGTCAACCTGGTGGACACGGAGAGCAGGGAGCTTGTGTATGCCATGCTGGTCAGCGCGGAGGCGCAGGGGCCGCTCATCAGCAGGTGAGGCGAGGGAGGGAGGGAGGGATGGCGGCTCGGGGCCCTGGCGGCTTTGGGCGTTGTTGGGGCGCTGGGAGCCCAGCGTCCTGCGTGCGGGCTTAACCTGCTGCCGGGTCCCTGCTGCTGCTGCCACGGCTTCTGACGCCTGCCTCTGTCTGCCGCCCCCTGCTGCTCCACTGCCCCTGCCCTCCGCTGCAGGACGTTCGAGGTGGAGCTCCCCGTGGGCACGGTGGCCAACAAGAAGATCACCTACACCAACCCCTACCAGCACTACCGCACCTTCACGCTGCGCTCCAACCAGCCCTGGCTCATGCACTTCACGCCGCCGCGGCTGCAGATGCCTGCCGGCGCCACGCGGCCGGTGGGGCTCACCTTCGACGCGCGCGCCGCCACCGCGGGCATCATCGACGTGCTGGTCTTTGTGAACGACGACGAGGACAAGACTGAGGAGTGCCTCAAGGTGCGGGTGCGGATATACAAGTGAGGCCACGCCCGCGGGCGCCGGGCAGCGGGGCGGCGGTCGCTGCGCTGCCAGGAGCTGCCGCGCGTCTTGCGTCGTGGCGTGTGGCGGCTCCCAGGAGAGGGCGTGGCCCTGGCTGGTGCGCGGGGCCGGTCGCGGCTGTGGGGCATGCGGGGTGGGGCGCGGCGAAGGGGCGGCTCGAAGTTGCGCATCCGCATGGGGCTGGCGCGTGCGGCGCGTGCAGCACCTCGCCTCGAAGGCCTTGGCCCTGAGCGATGCGCGGGGTTGGATTGAAGGAGATTGGGTCAGGGGCGGCTCAGGGTGCATATCCCCATGGGGGGCTGGCGGCTGTCAAGACCTGCTTGTGTACGTGGGTACAGCCGCCGGGCATGGGCAATGCTGGCGCGTGTAAGCTCGGCTGCAAGCGACGACAGCTGTACACAGAGCCACAGAGCCACAGGTTACAAGGGCCGGCCTACAAGGGCCGGCCTACCGGTACACATGGAATCCGCCCCCTCAGCTCTGCCGCACTCGCACCGCTGCTTTGCCGCATGCCCCACCCACCCCCCCCCACACACACACACACGTGGTGCCCCAGCACCAGCCCTTCGCCTGCGTCCTACGCACACCGCTGCTGCCATCCCAGCACGACACGCCATGCCCCACGCCCTCCTGCGCTTCCGCACGATGCCCGACCCCCGCTTCGCACACACCGCTGCTATCTAGCACCCTGCCGCGCGACATCACCACCCCTGCAGCATGATCGTGATCACTGCCTCACTCTCTCATACCGTCCATGAGCTTTAGCACACCAACCGCATTGCAACTCGCAGCTGCTAGTACTCTGGCGACGTAAGCAAGTCCACCAGGGCCGACAGGTAGTGGATGTCAAAGCCCGCCCGCTCCAGCAGCGCCAGCAGCCGAGGGTGCGCGCTGGCCTTGTGGATCGCGCCGCCCGCCCGCAGCCGCGGGGGCGCGGAGGCGCCGTCGCCTCCGCCCCCCTCCGCTGCCACCATGCTGGTCCTCAGCGCGGGTATGTGGTGGAACGACAGCGCGTGCAGCAGCGCCAGCGCCAGCAGCGTCCACTGTGCCGGCTTGAAGGAGGGCACGGGGCCCGACAGCCTGCGCAGCGGCGAGGCGGCAGGTGGTGGGCTGGGTCCGAGTGGTGTGGCGTTGGCGACGGTGCGGCTCGCCGTGCAAACATACCGGTAGGGCTCCCTGCGCGTCGCTTTTGGACGCAGAACCTGCTGACCCCGCCCACTGGCGCTGGCGCGCCGCGCCTTCCTCGGCCTCGCTCCGTGCCGACCCCACCTCAAGGCGGCCACCAGAGCGGCGGCCTCACGGTAGCGTACAACCGCATGCGTTTACAGCAAGGACTACGGCAGTATGCTATACGGTATAGGGTAGCAGCCCACCCCTTCCCCCACCCCACCTGAAGGTGGCCACTAGCGCGGTGACCTTGCGGTCAATGTCACTCTGCGGCACCCGTACCGCTAGCGCGCCGCAGCAGTCGCGCAGCGGCCCCGCTAGCAGCTGCAGCAGCACGCCGCGCGCCGCCAGGCTGCTCGGGTCGGGCACGCCATCTTCGCCCTGATCCGCGTACTCGGGGTCCGCCAGCGCCGGGCCTGGAGCCAGGGCAGGGGCACGGGACGACACCTCGGTACGGACACTCGCTGCAGCCCTCGTATTTTGATCGACTGAGCTGATGTAATCATTGAGTTAATGTGCCGGTAAGTGATGTGTGCTGGTATATCGACAGAAGATGGGAGGGCTGGCACTCTGGCGCAACACCACACATGCTTGCTGGACGACCTCGCCGTGGCGCCGCAGCAGGTACGGTATGCTTACGTAGTGCCTTGGAGCTGCAGCCCCCAGCCCGGGGCCCTACCTGGATTGTGCAGGGGGCCCAGCCCCACGCCGACCAGGAAGGCCACGGTGCGCGCGTGGAGCCAGCCCAGCAGCGCGGTCTGGACCTGGTTGAAGGGGCTGAGCACGTTGTGGTAGTGGCGCGTTGTACGGCGGAAGTACGGCAGCATGGCCCTGGCATCGAAGGGATGGGAGATGAGGCGCAGGCGCAGGGCAGCGCAGTTGAACTACTCTTCCTGTGCCCATTTCTCGCCCCGCTCTGCTGCTCCTCGCTCCCTTCGTCCCTGCTGCCCCCCCTTGCCCCCTCGCCCTTGTCGTCTTGCTGTCCCTGCTGCCCCTGCCCCCCTCGCTCTTGCCGTCTCTCCGTCCCTGCTGCCCTCCTGCTTTCCTGCCCCTCCGTCCCTCCTGGCACGCCCTCACTTGTAGTTGTAGTCGTCCGCCGAGGAGGCGTTGGACCCCGCCTCGTCGCCGCTGCCTTCCGACTCCGTGTCCAGGTCGTCTCGCAGCATCCACGCCTCCACCTCGCCCTCGCCCTCGCCCTCCTCCTTGGGCTCCTCCGCCACCTCCGCCACGGCCTCGGGCGCCGCCTTGGCTGCAGCGGCCCGCCCCTGCTCGCCGCCAGGCCGCCGAGCACTGCTGCTGGCGCCGGCAGGGACCCCAGAGACTGGCTTGGCACCGGCGCTGCCGCCCGGCGCCACAGGCCCCGGGCCGGAGGGCTGCGGCGCCGCACCCAGGCCGCGAGCCGGGGCCGCCCCAGGCACCGGCGCGCTGGCCTTCCGCTGGCCGGACGCGAGCTCCTGCCGCCGCTGCTCGCGCCATAAGCTGGCTTTTCGCTCCGCCTCGCCGCCAGCGCCTGCAGCAGGCCGGGACGCCCCGCCCGCCTTGCCCGCAGCGCCGCGACCGCTGGCGTTGTCGGGCCGCGGCGCCGCAGCGCCCTGCCGCCGCGGCACCGCCGCCTGTCGGGACTGCTCGGCCCCGCCCTCGGGCCCGTCCTCGTCCCGCTCCTCCTCCTCCTCCTCGTCCACGCCGCGCAGCGTGCCGGCGTACAGGTCATCCGCAACCTCGTCAGCGTCGCGGTCGTCATGGAAGAACTCCTGGTCGGCGGGTTGCGGCTTCTTTCAGCGGGGGCTGGCGCAAGCAGCTTGGTGCGGTTGGTGCAACTCTCTCTAGCCAAGCGCATCCATTCCAGTTCGGTATGATGCCTAGCTGCTGCAGTAGTCATCATTAGCGCAACGGACGCGCTCGAAAGTGCATGACGACCTCGCGCGAAGGAATCCCTGATTGCAGCGAGTAGCCCTACCTGGCCGCCGCCGTTTGCTTCGTCGTCGTCGTCGTCCTCCTCATCAGAGAAGTACGGCTGGGCTTCGGGCGGGATAGGCACGCCGCCGCCAGGAGCGCGCTTGCGCACGGTGATCACCGTGACCTTGTCGCCGACCCCGCCCGGCGACGGCGACGGCATCGTCGACATCGACGTCAGCGGTTCTGACGGAGCCGCCGCGGCCGCGCCGCTCACGGCCGCGCCGCCGCTGGCAGCGGCCTGCGCCTGTGTGGAAGAGCTAGCAGAGGGCCCCGGTGGCTCCGAAGCTGCAGCTGTTGTGGCGGACGCCGCGCTGGAGGCCGCGGCAGCGGACACGGCCCCTGGCTTGGCCGGGAGCTGCGCACGAGGCGACGTCAGTGAGGGGCCGTCGGGCGAAGCGGCACTGCCGGCCGCTGCTGCTGCGCGCCCGGAGGGCGTGGGTCCGGCATCGTCCAGGTACACGACTGAGCGCCGTGGAGGGGCATGGGGCAGGAAGCGCCGCAGCCCTCCGGAGGGTCGCTGGCCGGCTGGCGAGGCGGCGCTGAGCGCTGGAGAGTCCTGGGAGGGGTCGGATGCCGATGACGAGGGCCGCGGCGAGGAAGCGGAAGGGATAGCGGCAGAGGCTTGCGCCGCGGCCGCGCTGGGGCCGACGGCTGGTGTGGGCGGCGCGGAGGTTGGGGCGGACCGGCTGGCAGCCGCCGCAGCGGGCGAGGGGCCGCCAGCAGCTGCTGGAGCTTCGCGCCTGGTGCTGCCGCTGGCGCCACCTGCGCCGCCGTCCCTCCGGCGCACGCCGAGCCCTCCGGCAGCGGCAGGGAACCACATCTTGAGCGCGCGCGGGATCAGGGGCGGCGCGCCCGGCGCTGTGGGCATCACAGGGGACAGGGGCTGAGACGGTGGCGAGATCTGGGGTCGGGATGCTTCAGGTGGGTGGTTTCGACCGAAATCCCATGCCCAGGCGGGATCCCCGTCGGTACTTCTTGCCGTTCACACCGGTCAAACCATCCCAGTCGCTTACGAAGCACGGTGTCGTCACGTCGCCCCACGCCTGTCCCGCACCTTGCATGGCCGCCGCCAGCGCTTCGTCGCTGATGCCGGCGGGCTCGTCACGCAAGGCCTCGCTCGCATCCGCGACACGCAGCGTGCCGCGCGGCCCCGCCGCCGGGCCCCGCCGCCGGCCGCCTGCCTCGCCCTCGCCCTCCTCCTCGTCCACATCGAACACAAGCACCGGCTGCTCCGGTACCTGCGAAGCTGACGCGGCGGCGCCGCTGCTGCCGGACGCGGATGCAGGCATGCGGTATTCCACCTGCACAGGAGACGTGTGCCATGGATGAGAGAGGTGACGTAGGAGTGGAGGCAGGCGCCAACAGGAGGCAGGGCAGGGTTGGGGAGAGAGCGGGAGCGGAGCGAGCAGGAGACGCGCAGATGGTCGGGCTGCAGCGCACCTTTGGCGCAAACGTGACGCGCCGCCGGCCGCCCTGCGCGCCCGCCTCGTCCGCCTCCTTGGCGACGGCCTGATCGGGGGCCTTGCCGGAGCCCTCCCGCTTGAGGCTGGGCTTGGGGGCCGTCGCCGCGTCGGCCGGTGGCGTTGCCGACGTCTCGGCTGCAGCTGGCGCTTGCGCCGCAGCTGGCAAAGACGACGGCGACGGCGGCGCACCCGCTGGCGCCTGCGCCGCGGCCCCCGCTGGTGCCTGCGCTGCTGGCGCATCCGCCTCGTCCACCTTGCTGACGTCAGCTGCCGCGGTGGTGGCTGCTGAGGTTGCGGCCTCGGCTGGCTCCGAGAGCCCGGCCCTGGCACCGCCCTGCGCCGCGTCCTCCCGCCGCGCAGCCGCCGGGGCCTCCGGCCGCCCGTCCCTGTCCGCTACCACCGGCCCAGCAGCCGCCACGGCCGGCGACGGGGCCTTCCCCGGCCCATGCCCGCCCGCTGCCGCCGCGGCCACAGCCTTAGCTGGCGGCGGCGCCTTGCCCTGCTGCTTCTTGCCGGGCTTCGGCACATAGCCGTCAACCGCCACGTGGCTGGCAGTCGCCGCGTCGGCGCCGGGCCGGGCCTCTGCCGTGCCCGCATGCACCGCCTCCGCGCCTGCCGCCGCCGCCGCCGCCGCTGCTGCGCGGCGGTCCAGCTCCCGACCGCCCGCCACGGCCTCGGCGGCGGCGGTGTCGGGGTCGCGCTCCTGCACGCCCGGTGAGCACCATGACTACGTCTGGTCTCGGCAGGCACGGTTTGCTGCGAGCATGCGCAATGACCGGCATGCCGACATGTACGGTTCGCTGAGAGAGTTCGCAACCCGCGCCCGCACCTGCACCTCCGCCAGCATGGTGGTCACTCCGCCGCCCTGCGCCGCCGCGCCCTCCATGCCCCGCCTGCAACGCATGGGCCCAACAGCACACAGGCGCGTGTCGTATGGGCGCCCACACCATGCTGCAGCGTGTCCGGTCCGAGCAGCGCGCTGCCCCTGTTTCCTCCCCCAGAAACACGCCCCCGACCAGCACCCCACGCAGCCCACCAGCCTTCCCTGCCCACTCAGACGTGCCCATCCAGGCTCAAACCAACGCTGCAGCGCTGCCCTGCCCGCCGCTCCCCTTGCACACGCCTGACACCTCGCCCTCCCCCCCCACACACGGGTGCTGCGCCCCCAGCACTCTGCGCCTGCACTCCGCCCGGCCCAGCCTCCCCGGGGGGCACCGCACCTGGGCGCGTGGCTGGCTCCCAGCAGCTGCCGCACCCCCGGCTTGAGTCGCTCCAGGGGGTCCCCCAGCTGGGACGCGTAGCTGTCCACAAAGCCCTCGCAGGCTAGGCTGCGCGAGGCGGCGGAGGTGGAGGGGGCAGTAGGCAGGGGCGCCAGTGGCGGGGCCGGGCGGCAGCAGGGCGTGAGAGGGTGCTGGCTGCAGGCCGCACGGCGTCAGGAACGAGCAGCAGCAGCCGAGCGGCGTCGTGCAGGCGAGGGGCGGCAACCGAGTTGTGGGGAGGTCAAGGCGCCCACGACTGCCTGTATAGCCTGCTCGTAGGACGGCCTCCTCGTACAGCCTGCCTGTACGGCTCCCACGCTGCGCTTGCCTGCAGAAGTGCGAGGGCGGCTGCGGCTCCACGAAGCCGCCCACGGGGTCCCAGCCCTTGCGGCGGGGCGGCTGCACGGAGTGGGGCTGGCGGCACAGCGGGTTGCCGCAGCGGCCTGGGGCCAAGGAGCGAGGGTAGGGTCGGGTAGGGCCAAGCTCGGGCTCGATCACGGACGCGAGCGGCCATCTGCCGGCGCGCTGCACTGCGCCCAGCTGGCCCCCTGCTGCGGCACAGCAACAGCCACGCACCCGCGAGCGCGCGCTCCTCGGCTGCCGCCATCAGCTCCTCGCCGCTCATGGCGGCTACAAGGTGCGATAGGTGGTCCGCGTCCCGGGCGCCGTGCTCCATCAGCAGCAGCATGGCGGTGAAGACCGCGCGACGGCGGCGGGTTTCGAAGTCGTCGCCGTCGCCGTCATCAAGAGCGTCGTCAGCGCTGGCGGCGCCGCTGGGGCCTGGGGCGCCCTTTGCGTCCGGGCGCTTGAGCGCGGACTTGATTGGCTTGCCGGGTTTTGACGGTTGCTGTGTTGAAGCGTCGTCGCTGGGATGTGGGAGGCCCGCCGGCGCGTCGCTGGTGGTGGGCGTGGCTGCGGGAGCGGCGGGGGTCCGGCTTGCGGAAGCTCCAGAAGGCGCCGGTGGTGGGCCTGAGGAACCCGAGCGTGGCGGACCGCATGCCTCGCCCGCCTGTCCTGTGCCAGCATTGGCACTAGGCTTGCTGTCTGTGACAGCGCAGCTCGGCGCGGGCTCATCGCTCGCCGCCGCGGCAGCGTCGGGCCCCACGGGAGTCTCATCGTCGTCGTAGGATAGTATAGGCAGCAGAAATGGATCGGCCATAGTGCCTCACATACGCCAGCGCGAGCGCAGCGCGAAGCGCAACGAGATGGCGGAACGATCGGGTTGCAGAACGCGAGTTAGCCTCAGGCTTCCTCGCTCAGAATACGTAAATACTATGAGTTTTGCCGCTGTGACGCCCCAAGCTAGCTAGCTAGGGCCTGCTCCTGAAGCGTTGCATCGGTCATTCGGCATGCTGCGTGCTGAGGCATCGCAGGCAAAGGCACTTGTTGTGCCTTGTTCCCTATTCCCTGTTCCTTGTTATCATCACAGCACTACATGGACAGGCATTTGACCCCATAAGAAATGCGCACTGCATAGAATCGCGCAAACCAAACCATGGCTGCCAGCTACTCCGCCTCGGACGCTCTGGCGCTGCTTGCATCAACCTATGAACGCGATGGGTTGCACGTCCAGGCCATACATTGCCTGCAGGCGCTCTCTCAGCAGCAGCTGGCGCCTCACAACGAGGCCACCGCGCGGCTACGCCTCGCGCGCCTATTGCTGCAGCACACGTACAACTTTAAGGAGGCCTGCGTACACCTGCTGCGCGCGGTGAGGCCTTGGGCGTGCCTCGGGGCAAGGTCGTCGGCACATCCCTAGCGTCACGCCCATCCCCAAGTTCCGCTGTTTGTCCGTCCCCCACAGCAACTTATGGCGGCGCATTTAATTGGCAACTACTGCCTCAAGTTCGAGGTGCAAGACGAGCTGGCTCTCTGCTACCAGCTGCTGGGCGATACCGCAAAGGAGCTGCAGGCAAGGGTGCAGGCCCTGGCGATGGCGGGAAACGCCACTTTGGATGTCAGAGCCCGGCGTGGCGACGCCGCCCATCCGTGCCCTCCCCTCCCAGGCACTAACGGGAGCAGCCGAACTTTGGACGGCAGCGCGCGGCTCCAGCGAATGGTGCGTGCGACGAGCAGCTGGGGAAGCCCCCGACCCTTCATCGCACAGCATGCCCACCCCCGACCCACATGACGTCCAGCTGGCCCTGCCCTGTGCTCCACCCCTGTACACCCCCCCGCCCGCCCGCAACAGGCCCGCCGTGTGCGGCTGGGTCTGCCGCATCGCGCACCGCACGGCGGCGTTGCACGCCCGCTGCCAACGGCCGGCGGAGGCCACCCAGGCTGTCTCAGCGGGGCTGGCTTTCGCCGTGGAGTACAACCTGCCGCAGCACAAGGCAAGCCAGCCGTTTGGCGCACCTTACTTTACTTGCTATGTACACCAAGCTGGACGCTGCCAGGTCCCTCACAAGAGGCCAGGCCCCGCGCGGCTGCTTGCACAACGGCGCCCCCCCCCCCGGGCTGGCCATGCTGTGTCTGTTACTGACCCTACACCGGCGCGCCCTGCTGCCGTGCCCTGCTGCGCGGCCTCTCCCGACCCGTCCCCGTGCAGGCGGTGCTGTGCCTGCTGTCAGCACAGCTGGCGATGGGGCGATGGGACGATACGGACGTGGAGGCCGCGAATGGCGCCATCAAGGCACTGCTCACCAGCCCGGGCTCCGACCCGCACTGCGGCCTGGGCGAATACGGCTACACGCAGGTGCTGCTGCAATACAATATACTGCAGGTACGGCAGCCGTGCCGTGCGGCAGAGCGTACGACATGCCATGTACGGCAAGGGGGACATCTCGACATCAGGCGGCTGCGATTAACACCGTGCGCGCGGGATGGCGTGACTTGGCCAGCCGCTGCTAGCACCCGATTGACCACTCCCTTGGTGACCTGCGCTCTTGGCTCCCCAGGTTACGCACCTGCTGCGCCAAGGCAAGCTGACGGAACTCAACAAGCAGAGCGAGCCCGCCAGGGACGCGGAGCAGGCCGCGCAGCCGGCCGACACCGACAGCCCGGACGGCCCGCTGCCGCCGGTACTGCAGTACCTGAATGACATGCTGCAGCAGCTGGAGGCGCAGCAGGGGCAGGGCGGCGTGGCAGGTGCGGCCAGCCGGCTGGGAAGCCGGTGTGGAAGGTTACCACGCCCCGTGCCAGGCCCATTCAACAGACGCCGAAAAGTTCCTCCTCCTCACGAGCCCTGCGGGCTTTGCTGGTGCACCCGCCGCCTGCCGCAGCGCCGTTCTCGCTGCCCGGGCTGCCTTCGCTGGAGCCGCTCGTGTGCCTGCTATCGGCGCTGGTGCTGCGCGCCTGCGGCCTGCGGCCCAAGCAGACCGACGCGCTGCTGGAGCGAGGTGGGACGGCAGTCAGCTGCTGGCGAGGGCACCGGGCCCATGTGGGTCGGCGGCGCGGCATGTGGGTCGGCGGTATTCCAGCGCACAACAGCGCTGTCGGCACGGTGCGGCGCGCTCGCGCGTAACGATGCCGAAGCATCCTCTTGCGCCCTTCCCCCAGGCTTAGCCTCGGCGGACGCGCTGGCGCTGGCCGCGGGCGTGTGCAGCGACAGCGAGGAGGCGGTGGTGCCGCCGCAGTCTGTGCAGGCGGGCAGGCAGGCGCTTGTGCTGCGGCTGCTGCTGGCGACCTGCCGCGCGCAGATCTGCCTCAGCCGGGTGAGTGAGGGCAGGCCCCGCGGCAGCCCCGGCCCCCGCCACACCGCGCATGCCGCTACGCGCCCCGCCGTCCCCATGCCACGTCGGCACCGCGAACCTTGACAGCCGCACCTGCTGCCAGTCGGCGCTTCGACCATGCATGCTGCAGGCCTCGCCTAGCCTGCCCCGTCACTGCACTCCGCCCGCCACGCCACGCCGCAGGCAGAGCTGAGCCGCGCGCGGGAGGAGGTGCTCGGCTGCCAGGCGCTGGTGGAGCGCTTCCCCGGCTGGCTAGCCGCCCACGTGCCCGGCCTGCACCTGCTCACCGGCCAGTACTGCCAGGCCGTGGGCGACCTGCCAGCGGCTGCCAGGCACTTCCGGGTAAGGGCCCGCGGCTGCACGCCATGCGAAGGCAGGAACGGTTGGGTTGTGCGTCTCGCCGCCGCCAGGCGGGTGCGAGCTGGCGGTGGGTGGTGTTGTCTGCAGCACGCCCGAAGCGCTGCGCGCCCATGGTCCCTCCCGGCTCCGCTCGCAGATGGCGCGGCTGGCGGCGGCCGACAAGCGCTCCGCGGCGCTGGCGGCGGTGCTGGAGGCGGGGGCG
>BDDC01000575.1:30768-53586 GCA_001662425.1 Chlamydomonas sphaeroides
CGCCGCAGGCGGCGGGCGCGGCGGGCGGCGGCGCCGCTGAGCCGGCGCAGGAGGGGCTGCAGCAGGCGCTGCAGGCACTGGACGTCTTCCTCATAGACAACCCGTGAGTGGGGCCTGCAGGGCTTGCAACCATACGACCATTACTATGACCCCTGACCCCTAACCAGGACAGGACCGTCTTGACGCTGGACTCCCCCACCCCCACCCCACAATCCGCAGGGCGGCGGCAGCGGCGGCCGGCGGCGCCGCCGGGGGCGCTGCGGCGCTGCTGCCCGGCTCGCTGGGCTTCCTGGAGGAGTGCGGCTGCCTGCTGGCCTCGGCCGCGTGCCGGGCGCAGCAGGGCATGCCCGCGGAGGCCAACCAGCTGGTGAGCGGGGCAACATATTACCGGCATGCCTTTTAATTATAATGCAATAATGCATTCATTGTTACACAATGCTTACTCATGGCAAGACGAGGGAATCTGGCATGCCCACGGAGGCCCGCCAGCTGTTGAGACCCCTTCCGGGGGGCCGTGCTGCAGACCCAGTCTTTCGGAGGCGGCGCAACCGCAGCCGAGTCTCTGGCCGGCTCTGGCCGCGGCCTGTGGGTCAAGCAGGTCCCTGCCGCCGCCCTACTGCGCTGCATGGCCCACTGAGCACACGCCTTACGACCAAACCTGCGGCATCCCCGCCACCCCGTCGTCCGCAGCTGTCGCGGGCGCTGCGGATGGCGCACAGGAAGCTGGGCTACATGCAGCTGGTGGGGTGGGGGGTGGGGTGGGGAGACGCGGACGCGGACGCGCCAGGGGCCGGGGCGGCGGGCCGGGGTCACCCACACGCTGAGGGATTACCATGCCGCAATGCTTGGCGCGCCCGGCGCCATAGCTGCCCTCCAGCCCCGGCCCAGCCCTCCACAACCGCGTGCCATCTCGTGCCTGCGCCCCCTCGCCCCGCCGCCCCCCGGCAGCTGTGCTCGGTGCTCAACGAGCTGGCGCCCACCTTTGTGGCAGCCAACAACGACCTGCACTCGGCCGCCGAGGCCATCACCTCGTCAGTCAACTTCGCCAGCGCGGCAGGTGCGGCCGCCGCCTGCCGGTACCCGGTAGCTGCCAGCCCTCCCATCATCGTCGATGGCGTGTACGAAGTCCATTGATACATTGGGTTCGGCTTGTCGACAGCGATCAAGTACGCTACGAGGGGTGGCAGCTGCTGCATGCCTGGGATGCACGGGCCCGAGAAGCACCTGCGCTGCTGCATATTTGCTGCTCTTCGTGCGGTTGCGAACAACCGGCCTGAACGCCCGCTTTCCCGGCCGATGCTGCCTCTGTGTCGCTTGCCCGCTGCAGGCGACCCCTGGGCCGAGGCCCGCGGCAAGCGCTGCCAGGCCGACATCGCGACGCACAGGGGCGACGAGCAGGCGGCCGCCAGCCTGCTACAGTCGGCGGGGCGGCGGGAGCGCAAGATCGAGGCGGCCAGGGCGGGGGCGCTGGCGGACAGCGGGCGGCACGGCTACGCGGCGGGCTGGGGGCTGCAGCACGAGTGAAGGGGCGCTGGGGGGATGCGGGTTATGGGCGCAGGGCGCGTGTATTCAACTTTTAGGGCCGAAATAGAGTACCACCCGTGTGTAGTTGTCGGCAGTGTGTCACGGCACAGTACGTAATCGGCATAGTCCAGCACGCTGCCAGTCCATACTCTTAGGTAATGCTCCACATGGAAGGACAGCAATCCGTCAGAGCTGCGAGCGGCTGTCCGGATTCCTGGCACTGGGGATGCGCCCGAGGTGCACTGGCAGAGCCATGGGGATGGAGGTGTCGCTTGTGAGTGCGGCGCGCGGTGGGCAGCCGCCCCTCCGGACCGTGCTGTACCGATGACACGATGGGGTGTGAGAATTGGTAGGCAGCTGTAGGTCAGGTGTAGGTGTGATTCGTCCGGCGTCGCATGCGGACGGCAGCATGGAAGTGCCTGTATGGACACGGTACGGTGTGCCGGGGGATGCCCCTTTTGTTGGGCACCTGTCGCCGCGTGCGGCGTGCCGCTTCCCCTTCGTATCCGTTGGGCGGCGCGTGGTAGCATGGGGGTAGATGCAGGGGGCGCAACGCATAGCCTCCCATATGGAAATGCATGGAAGTCAAGCAACGCATGGAGTGGCAGGGGTCAACGGCCAGCAGCGACAGTGCTGCCTGCAAATGAACGCCGCAGTCCGCGGTCCGCCTTGGGCGCGATGGTCGCATGTAAGGCAGAGCATGTGCCGTAGCAGTGCAGCGGCGGCACGCTGGTCAGACACATTGCCTGCGTCTGCCACTTGGCCGCGGTCCTCCTGCCTCCACGATTTGACAACGTTCACACCAAGTACGGTACCTGAGACATGTGCGCCAACCCTATTCCACAGGTTCGGTCCCCGTTGCGTTGGGTTGGGCTGGGATGTCATGGCCCCGCGCCAGTAGCAGCCAACGGACCCCAAAAACATTTGGGCTTGTGGCCTGCCTGCCGTCACCTTTCATCCCAGACTACGCAGGAGATATCGATGAATTCACGTTTACGCAGGTTACAGATATTCCTCCGACTTAGTTCTAGCTTGTAATAACAGGTTGCGCTCTGCGGCTTGTTCGCCGACACCAGCCAGCGCCTCCCATTCAGCGCCGCCTCAGGGCCAATGGCACGCGGCAGTTGTAACCCCTTGCTCGGATGCTCGCCAGCACTAGTTGTGTACGGCCGCCAGGCGCCCACAGCCCCACACTGCGCCAGCGCATTGCAGCAGTCTAGCGCCACCTGCGCGCAAAGCCGCACTCTTCAGCCGCCGCGCGCCGCCGCCCGTCTCGGTGGCACACTGCACACGGGACGCTGCCTGCCGCCACCGCCCACAACTGGCACTGGCAAAAACCACGTACGCGGCTGCTGCATTCCCCCCTAGCTCCCCCCGAGGCCGCCCCCCAGCCCCACCACGGGGAGCACCAGCGACGCCCACGCCCGCATGTACCGCGCTACCCAGCCCCGCCCGCTGGGGCACTGCGGCACGTCGCCGCCCGGCCACCGCACGCCCGCCGGCCCCACACCCAGCCCCGCGCCACCGCCGCCACCCCCACCCGCTGGCTGGCCCACCGCCTGCACGACCTGCCGCTCCGCCACCGCATCGCCACCCAGTGCCGCCAGGAGCTCGTCCATGTCAGGACAGGACCCAGGGCCGCCAGCTGTGTCGCCCTCGACCCCCGCCTGCCCATGCCCCTGCTGCGCCGCCGGCAGCTCACCGCCTACCCAGGACGCATGCCCCTCCTGCGCCGCCTCCGCCCCGGCCGCCGGCACAGCTCCCACGCCGTTCGGCCCCGGCTCAGGCGCCGCCGAGCCCGCGCCGCTGGCCTCGGGGCCGGTGCTGGCCCCCTGCTCATCGCCCAGGCCGCAGGGCGCCGCCTCGTGCTCCCGCAGCCCCAGCGCCAGCGCCAGCGCCGTGGCTGTGTTGCAGGGGTGCAGGCTCAGCCAGCAGGGGCCCGGCAGCAGCGGGTGGTCCTGGATGGCGGGGCAGCGAGGGGCGGCGGCGATGAGCGTAAGAACGGCTGCGGAGCTCGCGGCCGCCCGGGCCAGGGGGCAAGTGCAGCGAAGCGGCGCCGGACTGTTGCCGGCCTATGGATGACGCACAAGGGAGGATAATCCGCTGAGACCCCCCAACGGCCCGCTGTGCGGCTACGGACGGACCTGCGGCATGACGAAGGCCGCCAGCCCCTCGGGCGACTGCGGCCACCGGGGGAAGAGCTGCGCCAGCTCCGCGACGCCGACGGGCTCTCCGTCTGCACGGCGGAGCCGGAAGGCGCGCGGGGCAGAGCAAGGTGGCGCTGGGATCGACAGAGGCTCGGGGACACGGGCAGGTAAGGTGCCTGGCCGAGCTGTCCCCGGGAGGCATTGGCAAGCCTGCTCACCCGGCCAGCAGGCTCGGAAGAACAGCGCCGGCACCTGGTAGGGGGCGCTGTAGCAGAGGTGCAGGTCCAGCAGCGCCAGGGAGGCGGCGGCGGGCTGCTGGAAGGGGCCTGCAGCGCCGCTGCTGCTAAGCACACGAGGCGCTTCAGCAGCCGCCTGGCCAGGTGAGGAGCGCAGACCAGGCGAGAGGTCGGTGTAAGAACGAAGCATGCGGGCCGGTTGGGTAAGTGTGGGGCGCTCCAGGGGGCCGCTCACCTGGGCGGGGGTGAGGTGCCGGGGCACGCCCTCGAGGGCCAGGTATGACCCCTGCGACGGTTGAGAGGCGTGTGTGAGCGGCGAACCCCTGGGAGCCCCAGCCAGAACCAGAGCCTACCATAGGCGTCTCTCTCAGCTTCCAGGCGTGACCCTGCTGGTCCCTGAAGGCTGCAAGTGCTTCGCGCCATTGGCTCGCCGCAAGTGCCATGGAAGCTTGGCTTTCCTCCTCCCCCGCGTAAGCGCTGTACTATAGCATCTAGAGCCAGCCAACGAGCTCGAAAAGCGGCCGCGTCTTCTCCCAGCGCGACGCAATGAAGCCAACAACAACCGTCAGCAGCGCGTCGAACACCAGCCACCTAATCCAAGGTCCGAATTCCTGAAAGCGCGAAAAGCGGAGAACCAGCGCTGACTCGTGGCATAGGGTCAGGCATGGGCCGGCCGCCGCTGAAAGCGCACCTCAAGAAGGTCCTCGAGGAACTCCCAGAGGCGCCTGCGCAGCTTGTAAGCCCAAGCAGGATAAACGGGCTTGGACTTGCCGTCGCAAGGGCCAGAGCTGCTGGCCGTGTCCATGAGTGAGGCAGGCCTGCGCCCAGCTGTGTCTACTGCGCTGCGACTGTGGGCTGTCTTATGCTGAGGTTGTTCGAGGTGTGCAGCAGGGATAGACGAGAGCGAGAAGGTCGCTGCAACGTAAAACGCCGCGACCGCCGTACCCCAGACAGGTGTCGGACCCCTCGGCGGGTCTGATCCCCGACGCCGCCTCCTGCCCGTCCATGCGTCCGCGCGCTTTCCCACAGACAGCCTCCCTCAGCACCTCCGCTAGCCTACCTAGCTGATGGTCCTGCCTAACGCACTCTCGTCCAGCCTCGCGAGCTGCCTACCTGCCTGGCTAAACTCCTGCCAGCTGCTGCGCCACAGCCCAGCTCCGCGCCGCGCAACGGCCACACTGCGCCCCACCAAACTCAATGCGCACGTGCCTCGCCCGCTCCTTAGCAGCTAGGCCCGGCCCGGCCCCTGCACAAGTTCGAAGCTGCGAGCACGAGCAACCCGCCGCACGCCGTAGCGCCCGCATCCCCCGCGCTCCGTCTCTGTTCACACCCCGCACAGCCCCACATTCTCGAGCCACCACAGGGATCGAAGGCACGCGAACCCGCACGCCCGCCGCCTGCCGGCCTCCCCCGCCGCCGCCTCCCCCTCACACCGACCTCACAGCTTGGCCACTGGCGCCGGCGGCGCCGGCGGCACGAGCGGCGCAGCCCCGCCCAGCCGGCGCCGCCGCGGCGCGACGCGCTCGCGGTACTCCCTCGCGCGCTTCATCGCGTCTGCCACCTCGCTCCGCCCCAGCTGCGGCAGGCGCTGGAAGAGCCGCAGCACGTCGTCCAGCTCCCGGCACTCGAGCAGCCGCCGGCGGTGCGCCAGAATGACGGCGGCCACCAGGTAGGGGAACAGCTCGCGGCCGAAGGCCGGCGTCGCCAGCGGCGGCGGCGGCGCCGTCGCCGCGGCCTCAGCGGCGACCGGCGGCGGCGGCGGCTCCGCAGCCGTCCGCGAGGCATCGGTGTTGGGCTCTGCGTCGTCGCCCGTTGCGGCGGCTGCCGCCGCGTCGTCCGTTGGCGCGTCGTGCGGCGGCAAGGCAGGCTCCACGTCAGCGGCCGCGGCCGGTGCTTGCAGCTCGGGCGCGGCAAAGGGCGACTGCGAGGAGCGGCGCGAGTGCAGCGCCTGGCTAGGGCCCGGCGAGGGCGAGGCCGAGGAGGAGGGCGTGGCCAGCGCCCAGGCCGAGGACGTGGCCGAGGGAGGCGACGGCGCCGCCGCCGACGTCGGCTCGGCGTCGCCGGCGGCCGGCCGCGGCGCCGTCGCGGGCGTCGCCGGCTCGTCCGCGTCACCTGGCGCCGCGGCGGCGCCCGAGCCGGACCTGCTGCCCGTGCCAGGCGGTGATGGCGTGTCCGCTGGCTTCTTCTGTGGCGTTGCAGCCAGCGCGTCGGGCTCCGGCCCTGCCTCCGCCGCGGGGCCAGAAGGCGGTTCCGCACCCGGTAGGGGCGCCGGCACCTGCGGCGGCCCCTGGTGCTCCCGCTGCTCCCTACTTGACGCCTGCTCCTCCCGCCTTTGCTCCACCCGCGCTTCTTGCTCCCGCTCGCCCGCCGGCTGCCCCGGTCCGTCCTGCTGCGGGCCCTGCTCCTGCTGCGGGTCCTGCTGCTGCTGCGGGCCCTCCGCCAGGCTCTGGCCCTGGTCTGCACCCTGCTCCTGGCCGTCCTGCTCCTGGCCGTCCCGCTCCTGGCCGTCCCGCTCCTGGCCGTCCTGCTCCTGGCCGTCCTGCTCCTGGCCGTCCTGCTCCCCCTCCAGCCCCTCCTGCTCCCCCTCCTGCTGCGCCTGCTCCTCGGCGTCCAGCCGCTGCTCCAGCAGATCGTCCGCCCACAGCTGCTCCCACACCCGCACCGCCAGCTCGGGCGACAGCTCGCGCCGCATCTGCACCGCCACCTGGGGGCACACACACGGGGCGCGTCACGCTCTCACCTCAACATGAGCACTCGGCAGCGACAGCACGGCCGCAGTGTCAGGCAGGGCCAGCAGCCCAACGACCAGCGTACACGTGCAGCCCTCCAGCAACTGCCCACAAGCGGCGGTGGTGCTGCCGGCACCTCCCTCCCTAGCCCCGCCCCTCACGGCACGCACCATGCGGTGCGCGAAGTGGCAGTGGCCCGCGTGCAGTCGCTGCAGGTGCGCCCCCAGCACGGGGTCCAGCACACCCAGCAGCCCGCCCAGCGCCGCCAGCCGCTCGAACACGCCGTCGCTGGGGCGAGGCAGGAAGTTGGACCGGGCCTGGGGCGGGCAGCGCAGGGAGGGCAGGAAGGTGGGACGGGGACAAGGGGATGGACTGCGAAGGGCGCGGTGGGCGCTAGAGCTCGTGTGGGTCTAGATAAGCCGCCTGCCCATCAAGCTGCCCAAGCAAGCCGCATCAGGCAGCGCGCTGCCGTGGACTCAGGGGCTCGTGTTGCGGTCCCGGGTGCCGCACCTTGCGCATGAGGCCGACGAAGCACCAGAAGGCCGCCACGTCGTCCTCCAGCAGCAGCAGGAAGGGCAGCGCCAGGTCGGACATGCTGCGGGCCGAGGGCAAGGCACAGGGTGGGATGGGGACGGAGAGAGCAAGGAACGGCCTTAGCGCCAATAAAGGGCATGACAAGAAGAGAAAAGGCACGAAGGATGCACATGCGGGAGGGACGGGTGCCGAGCTCCGCCAGGCGGGACGTCGGGGGCTGGTAATAAGCAGCAGGGCTTCACTGTTACCCCTGCCGCCTCACCCCTGGCTAGGGTTGCACGTGCTTGAAACGCTTTGCATCGCAAGCATCCTGTCTTTTATACAACGCGACGATACGACACATGAGAGTTCTCGCAAGCAACATTGGCAGCCCTACCCCTGGCAGTAGCCCAGCCCCGGGTCCAGCGCCGCGTAGGCCGACAGCAGCGCCACCAGCCGCTCCACCTGCGGGGGCCGGCAGCGGTGCGGCAGTCAGGTGCGGTACGGGGGAGGCTTGCAGGAGCAGGCGCCGGCAGCGGTGCCGGCAGCGGTGTAGGGAGCCACCACGGTAGGGCTCCGGTCCCGCACCCCCGGACGTCTCAGGCTCGTTCGGCTGCAAGCCCCGGCAGCGAGGCACCGCCTCAGCCCTCACGTATCGCCCATGCCTTCCCGGCCGCACCTGGCGGCGCTGCACCTCGTCGAAGTGCGCCGCGTGGTCAAGGTGGTACCGCGCCACGCTGCTAACCCACACCAGATTGCTCCCGCCGCCGCCAGCGCTACCATCGCCGCCGCTGCTGCCACCAGAGCCTCCGGCGGCGGCAGCGGCGCCGCTGCCGGCCCCGGCGGCACAGCCCTGGTTGCCGCGCGGCCCTGCGGCGGCCGGCGCCGCCTCGGGCCCCGTCACGGTTGTGGTGGAGGCGGGCGCTGCCGGCGAGGCGGCGTCTACACGCCGGCCGCTTGCGCCGGGAGGCAGCGGCGGCGAATCGGACATGAGCAGCGGCGGCGTCACGCCGCCGGCAGAGCCCCCCGTCGGCGGCGGCGACGGCGTGGCGACAGAGGCGGCGGACGCTGGCGTCTGTAGGGGCGTGGCCGCGGCGGCTGCGGCTCCAAGGGGCGTGCGAGCGGAGCCGCCGGCTCCAGCGCACGCCGGCGGACCGTCGCCGTCACGAAGAGCGCGGGCAGCGTTCGAGCGCCGTGGCAGCGGCGTGGTAAGCAGGGACACGTCGGGAAGCACGAGCTCTGGCGCCGCATCGGCTCCATGCGACGAGCCCGCGGCGGTCGCGGACACGGACTGGGCCGGCCCGTCAGGCGCCGCAGCTGCCGCTGCCGCCGCGGTCTGCGGCTCGGGCTCTGCCGTCGGCGCCGCGGCAGAGGCAGCTGGAGCAGCAGGCGCGGCCGCCTGCGCGAGGGCCGCTGTCGGGTCGGCCGCCGCCGCCGCAACGTTCGCCCCGTTAACGGTGGCCTGCCCCGCTTCGTCCGCAGCATCCCGGTGCCCCGCCGGCACTGCCTGCCCCGACTCCACCGGCTGCTGCTGGCCCGCCGCTGCCAACGCCGGTGGCGGCTCCACGTCCGTTGACGCGCGTGCCGCTTTAGTCGGGTGGGGCCCCGTGAGTGCACCCATGCGTTCGCGCAGCCAAGAGGTGATGCGGCCACTGCTCTCCGACGACACCCTGACGACGCTGTCGCCGCCGGCCTCGGCGTCGGCGCGCGCCGCGGCGCCGCCGCTGGTCTCCGAGCCGTGCGCGGCGGCCGGGGGCATAGCCAGTACCGCAGCAGACGCGGACGATGCCCCCACGGCAACCGCCGCCGCGTCCTCGGCGGCGGTGACCGAGGCGGCCCGGGCCACAGGCACGGCGGCGCCGGCAGCGCCGGCGGCGCCGGCGCGCTGCCGGAACCATGTTGAGAAGCGGGCGCCGGCAGACGGCGCGTCAGCCGTGGCAGCGACGTCAGCGCCGCCGTCAGGGGCCGCTGCCGCTGCCACGTCGCTAGCCTCCCGAGGGGCCGGCGTCTCGTCTGACGCCGCCGCCGCCTCAGCGGCCCCGCTCCCGGAGCCATGCGCCAAGTCGGCGTCGTCGTCGTGTGACGGAGCCGTTGCAGCGCCAGACACCGACGCGGACACGGCGGCGGCGCCGCTGCCGCGCTCCCGGAGCCAGTTGGCGAGACGGCTGGCGGCGCTGGGGGCAGCGGGCGCGGATGCGGACGCGATCGCGGCCGCGTCGGCATCGGCCGCGCCGGTGCCGGCGGCACCGGCCACCGTGGCTGCACTGGAAGCCATGGCCGCGATTGCGATGGGTGCCGTCGGCGGCAGCGGCGGCTTGGGTGCCGGCGGCGGCAGCGAAGCGACGGAGCTCATGTTGGTGCCGCTGCCGCGCTCGCGGAACCAGGACGCCAGGCGGCTCGGAGGACCGTCGGCGGCGCCGCCGTCAGCGGCAGCAGTGCCAGCGACTGCGTCGGACCCGGGCGCAGCGGCGCCACCGGCGCCCGTTGTCTGCGACAGCACGCGGCCGCCTTCAACACCGTCCCCATCAGCTGCCGGCGGCGGCGCCGCAGAGCCAGCGGAGCGCTCCCGGAACCAGCCTGCGATGCGCTCGCTGACGCCGAGGGCCGACGGCGCCGCCGGGGCCTCGGCGGCGCCGCTGCCGCCGTCGGCGTCGCCTGGGGCCGCCGCTCTATGGGCAGCGCCGCCATCTCCCGGTAGCGGCGCTGACAGAGTCGCCAGCGCCGCCGCCTCCCGTGCCGCCGTCGGCGTGGTGCCGCTGGCGTCGGCGTCCACAGACGGCCCCGCGGCCACCGCCACGGAGCGCAGCTGCGCGTGCCGGCCCGAGCCCGACCCATCTTCGGATGCCGGCGCCGACGAGCGCGGCCCCGCGCCCGGGCCCCGCTCCAGGAACCAGCTCGCCAGCCGACTGCCGGCGCCACTGGCGCCGGCTGCAGCGTTCGGCGCCGCCGATGCGGAGGCCTGGCGCTCCGCCGGCGCTTCGAGGCCTGCGCCGTCCGCCGCCGCCGCGGCGCTCACAGCGGCAGCGTCCTGCCCCGGCGGCGGGAGCCCGGCGCCGTCCGCCACCGCCGCCACTGGGACTGCGGACGACGAGGCTCGGAACCAGCTCACCAGCTTGCTGCCGCCGCCGCTACCGCCCGCTGGCGGCGGCGCCGTGACGGCAGACGCGGCGGCGGCGGCAGCCGTGGCCTGGGCCACGCCGTCCGCGGCGGTCGAGCCTGCAGGGGCCTCAACTGGCGCGCCCGAGGCCTCGGGATCGCCGGGCGCCTGGCCGTCGGCCGTAGCCTGGCTTGGAAGCGCGCCCGGCGCAGCGGCCAGCGGCGCCGGCGCGGAGGCCGTGAGTGCTGCGTTGCGGTCCCGGAACCAGGCCGTCAGGCGGCTCGAGTGCTGCTGCGACGCCGCGGCGCCGGTGGCCGGGGTGGCGGCACCGTCGGCCCCGCCTTCGCTGCCGCCGCCTGACGTCCCGGCGGCGCTTGCGCCGGGATCCCTGTCCGCGTCGGCGTCCGCGACGGCCGTGGCGTTGGCATCGGCGGCAGCAGCCGGCGTCGCAGCTGACGCCGGCACCGCCAGTGACGCACTAAGTGATGCCGCCGTACTGGCGCCACCGCCGCGTTCCCGGAACCAGCTGGCCAGGCGGCTGGCGCCGCCGGGCTCGCCTGCCGCTGCGGCCGCCTCGCCCTCCGCCGCCGGCCCAGCCCCGGCAGCAGCGGCGTCGGCGACAGGCGTCGGCGGCGCTGCCGCCGCCGCTGTGCCGCTGCGCTCCCGCAGCCAGGCGGTCAGCCGACTGCCGCCCGTGTCGCTCGCCCGGCTGGCACGGGTGGACCCGACGGCGCCACCGTCAGGCCCCGCCTGCTCTGGCGCGCCGCCCGTCGGCGACAGCGGCGCCGTCGGCGACAGGAACCCTGTGATCGACGCGCTGACGGAGCCGCCGCCGCCGCCGAGGATGCCCGTCACGCCGAGCCCCCGGAGGCTGAGGCTCAGCGAGCGGGAGCCGCTGTCGGCGGGCTTGACGCTGACGGCGGCGCCGGGGATCTGGTTCTTGCGCAGGTCTGTTCGAATCGCGTCGAGCGCAATGCCAAACTGCGCCTCCCAAAACGGACGCAGCCGCTCCGGCATGTCAGCCCGGCTGATGTGGCCCAGGCTGTGATGGTGGCGGCCGCCGCCACCGTCAGGCTCGTTGTCAACCTCCGCTGCCTCGCCGAGCGTAGCGGAGGAAGGATCCGACGGCGTAGGCGCTGCGGTCGAGTCGTCGTCGCCGCCGCCGTCTGCGCCGCAGCGCGGGGAGCCGGCTCCGTCGCCAGAGGCGTCGCCGCAGGCGGCGGAGGAAAACGACGCGTCGCACGGGGGCGCGACGGTCTCGCCGTCGGCGGCGAGCGAGGGGGCGGCGAGCGTGGGGCTGGCGGAGGCGGTGGTGGCGGCCGAGTTGGTGGCGGTGCAGGTGTCGGTGAGGGTGGCGGTGCTGGCGCCGGCAGCGGTGCCGCCGCCGCCGCTGCTCATGCGGGCGCGGCTGGCGGCGCTACGGCGGGTGGAGTCCAGGAAGGCCGCCTCCAGCTCCTGGGGACCGGGAGGCAGGGCACGGGCGGCACTCGGCTGAGCACACGGGGAGCAGAGCGCGCGCGGCGGGGGGCACCTTTTTACGCCTCGGCCTGGGCAGCCATCTGGTCTCCGCTTGTCAGTGCCACGCGCGCTGCTACCTGCGTGTGCCGGTCTGGCCAGCAGCACTTCGAAGTGCGATGGGTGCTAGCGGCCTAGGCCTAACGCCCTGCGCCCCAATCCTCCAGCCCCACACTAGGCGGCCATGTGTGCAGTGCCGTGTGCTTGCACCTGGCAGTTGGCCAGCAGCGCTGCGTACTGGGCGCGCAGCTCCGCGTGCCGGGCTGCCCTGCGCTCTGCGGTGTCATCGGGGCTGTAGACCGCCAGGAGCAGCGGCCACACCTCGGGCCGGACCTCGGGGTCCAGGCCCTGGGTTGTGGGAAAGGAGGATGGAAGGAAAGGGGTCGCGGGTACGTGTTATGGATGTGGGTGGGAGGTAATGTGCGGGGAGGTGTGGAGTACTGGTGCGCCTACCCGCTCGGCGATGTGTGCGAGCACGGCATTGAAGTCGGCGATGGTGCCATCATCTGCCGCCAGCAATTTCCACTGTGATGCGCCCACAGAGGTCCTATGCGGGCAAGGCGCGTGCGTAGGGTGACGGGGTGTGAGGGGTGAGGAGGTGTCCAGGAAGCTGAACAGGCGGGGGTGTCAAGAGGCGATGTTTGCAAGCTTTCTTCTGAGCTTCTCATAATGCGAGACACCTGCAGCACGAGCTGCAACTGCTTGCCTGAGAGCTTTGTGTATGGCGTACGCAAAAGCCGCGACGCCTGCGACCCCAGCGAGCACAGTGCCAGACCCTGGCCCGTCGCCGGGGCCTGGCGAGCGACGTTTAACAGGTATCATCCGCTGGTTCAGCTTGCGGGGCCCTCGAGTGCAGGGCCCCGGCTACAGGGGCCCTGCATGTGTGTCGAGGCAGCCTCGCGTCGCAATCATTGCCACAAGCATCGAGCGCTGCGCACCAATTGATTGGAAAATATGTCGCGGACCACAAGCGGGTGTTCCCGCGTGGACGTTTGAAAGGAAAGGGGGATTCTCGGGCTGTCGGGGTTGGGGTTCGCTCCAGCAAGACCACCTTCTCTCGTTATGTTTGCTTGGTGCTAGTCTAGCGTGCAGTAGACGTGTCAAAAGCCGTGTTTTGAGTGTTTGGCACGGTCATTGGGTCGCCGTACAGCCCGAGAGAAGGTCTCGGGGGAGTGCAACGTGCGGCCCTCTTTCTCGTGGGCCATAGTTTTGCAAACATGCCGAAGGTCAGGCTCACTTCCTAGCTTGCTGGGGGATTCGCTGGGAGATGCAGCTTGGGCGGCGGCGAGGACGCATGCCTGACGCCTGCTTCACGCTGTTTGCAGACGGTGGTCATTGATGGGCGCGCCCACATGCTGGGCCGCCTGGCCTCGGTGGTGGCCAAGCAGCTTCTTGCTGGGCAGCACATCGTGAGTCCACAGCCTTCCTGTGGGCTTGCAGTACAAAGGCTTATGGGCTGGATTAAGCGCGAGCTGCTCCTGGGCGGTTCCAGCGGCGCTGGCTGGTCGCGAGCATTTGCCGGCTCAGCCGCCGGCGTCGCAGCGCTGCTCCGCCGCAGTCACTGGTGCTGGCTGTCCAACCCAGTACCATATGTACACCACGGGAAGACTCATTGGATATACCTGTGGCGCGCAGGTCATCGTGCGCTGCGAGGAGATTACCATCTCGGGCGGCCTGGTTCGCCAGAAGATGAAGTATGACCGCTTCCTGCGCAAGCGGATGAACACCAACCCCACGCGCGGCCCCTTCCACTTCCGCGCCCCCTCGCGGATTTTCTGGCGGACCGTGCGCGGGTAAGTCTCCTCCCTAGTACTAGTCGAGGGCCTGCGTACACTTAGGCAGCCGGATCAGGGCGCAGTTTGGGGCAGTGCGGCGCAGCGGGGAGGGTACAGGGCAGGGTGGTGCAGGGTGCAGGCGGCTGGAACCAGGAGCTGCCGTCCGGAGAAAGCGCTGCCGGCTCTGCCGTGAACGCAGCTGGGTTGTCTGCCAACAAGCCCAGCACTGGCGTCGGCTTCTCAGCGGCTCGGCAGCGAGCTATCCGCCACACTCGGACTTGCAAGCCGCGGACAGCAGCCGTCGTTGCGTTGGCGTGTGGCGCCAGGAGTAGGACTGGCGCGTCTCGGACAGCGTACATGACAGCGAAGTGCAGGGATACAGCGGCGTGCTGCACCGAGGCGAAATTACGAGGACGCGTCTGCGCGCGCGAGCTCAGGAGCATGCAGCTGCTGCCGCAGCGGTGGCGGCGGCGCGCTGGTTGCGTTGGCCGGCTGCCAGCTTGCCGTGGTGGCATGCTGCACCACGGCCAGCTACCCGTGAAAAGGCGTGGTCAGCGCTTTGCCAGGGACTGCGGCGGTACGGTTGGGCCCCCGGCTTACGACGCGCCCAACGCCGGAGTCGGCAGCGCAGCGGCCGGCTGCCGTGCTTGGGATTGGGGCCAGCCTGTTGCCCGCTCTCCGGCAGCGTCAGCTTATGCTGTCGGGCCAGCGTTGGGCGGCCCAACCTGAGGCGTGGACTGTTGCCTGCGCCCTCTAGCAGCTGCGCTGCTGTTCAGCGACGCAGCAGATTCGTCGACGTGCGGCGAAAGCAGCTGCCCAACCACAGCGCTGGCGAGAGGCAGCCGGCCCGACCGTCGTTGCGCGACGCCTGCGTAGGCAGGTGTCGCGCTCGCAGCCACTGCCGCCCGCATGGCAATGCTCGGCCCCAGAACTCCGCCGACCGTAGCGGCGGGCCATGCCATCAGTTGCCGACGGTCCGCAGCCTGGGTCAGCTCAGCACCTGGGCCCACGCGCGGGGATGGCATTTGCGGCTCTTTCGGTTGCGCACGCCGTTGACGTGTAGCCTAGCCTGCCCAGCCCCTGAGCTCGTCTCCCGCCCTGCCCCCTGCCACTTCGCTTCTGCGGCCGCGCAGCATGGTGCCCCACAAGACTCCCCGCGGCGCCGCCGCCCTGGAGCGCCTCAAGGCGTTCGAGGGTATCCCCACCCCCTACGATAAGGTGAGGGAGGCGGACGTGGGATCGACCCGGCGTTCCTGTCCCGAGCCATCTGCCTGCTTGCGACGAGGGGCCCACGCGCGCATGGTCTCGTATGGCACCCGGTGCTATCGAGCTTCCACGTGAGCAAGCGCGGCACGCACCGGAGGGAGCTGGAGCTTGCAGCCTGCAGCAGCATCGGACTCTGCGGTGACGTTGCCGCTCGGACAGGCGACGCACGGGCAGGCGGGTGGCGCTGGACGGCAGCGCACAGCGGCAGGAGCTTGGCGCGCTGGGCTCGGCCGTCCCGCTCGCGCTTTGCCGAGGCGCTCTCAGCCGACTGGCGGTCGTCTGCGGGTGCAGCGCAGCCCAGCACCCACAGTGCAGTCGCTTGCTCGTGCACCGCTCAGATTCCACTCCCTACACGTGCCGTGGCGTGCAGACCCTCGCAGCAAGCACGCTGCGCTCACGTTGCACTGGCGCTGACGTCTGTGCTTACTGGTGCTTCTCTGATGCCGCTAGGTCAAGCGCGTGGTCGTCCCTGACGCGCTCAAGGTGCTGCGCCTCCAGCACGGCCACCGCTACTGCAAGCTGGGCGAGCTGTCGGCGTCGGTGCGTGCCGCGGGCCGGGGCTCGGGGGCAGGGCGTGCGGTGCAAAACGCGTCGGCTGTAGGGGGCGATTCTGTGAAGTGCCTGCAACGGCGACCTGCCGGCGACTCGCGGTTGTGCATAAGTTGACCTTGAGGGAGTGAAACCGCATTTGCTGCTACGGTCCACGCCGTACGGGGCCCAGCACCACGGGGTTCTCGACGGAGGTTCGGCGTCCTGCGCGCCGGGCTGCTCTCGTCGCGGCTCTATATAACCCGTTTCGGTTCGCCGCCCGCTCCTGTTCTTTGGCGCAGGTCGGCTGGAAGCACCAGGCCGCCGTGGCCGAGCTGGAGGAGAAGCGCAAGGTCAAGGCCAAGGCCTTCTACGTGGCCAAGAAGAAGGCCATTGCCCTGCGCGCCAAGGCGGCCGCCTCGGTCAAGGCGTAAGGAGGAAAGGCCAGGCCATCGGGGAGAGAGCCAGACGTGTCTGTAACCCACACCGTGTGCGCGTCCGAGGCCCGGGACGTTGAAGCGACCGAACACGAGGCGTGGCAGCTGGACGTTGGGCGGTTGACAGCGCGGTCGGCTGGGGCGCGCGCGGCAGCAGGGGAGGAGTCGGCAGGGGAACGGGCAGCCGGCATGAGACCGAACATGCGAGGCGTGCAGCGGGCGCTAGCGGGCTGGCAGGCTCTGCACGGCACCGGCGCGAGCGCAGCACGCGGGATGGTTGACTCGACAGGCACTGCCAGCCAGGAAGCCTCCTGCTTGCCAGCAGCTCCCAGCCCACCCTAGCACCACCACACGCCCAGGGTGCCGGTATGTCGGCCGGCCCGCGCTCGCAGCTTCACAGAAGACGTGCTGACCGTGTGGGGGGCAGGTGGTGATGCCGGCGCTGTTAGGTATCATGACCATGTAGGCCTTCGCAGAACGCATGTGCAGACGGCATGGGGCTGGGAACCGCTGCCGTGACTAGTCTTCTCCAGCAAGCCAACGATGGTGGACTGCGGCTGGTGCATGCCTAACTGCCGTGCAGCGGACAATGAAGGAACGCGGCTGGCCCGGAGAGAATCATGCAGATCATCCTGCGGACTCCATAGGCTCGCGCTTGGTAGCGAAAGGTGGCGACAAGCCGCCCGCAGCCGCCATGGTCTGGCCCAACACACGCTCTACCCCTCCCCCGCTTCTACCTGCTTCACCAGAGCGATAGCCGAGTTGCCACTAGGAGCCCAGCAGGCAAATCTTTACCGCCGGCACCCCTGAGCCCCTGCTGTTGCATGCCCACACGTGACCACCGCCATCGGTCTGGGTGCAGACGCATCCACATCGCCCGCCTGCATCTGCAGGAGCACGCGCAGTCCTGGGCTCTCGTAGACGGTCACCCCTAGCGGGTCCTACCCGCTCTCGAGTCATGCTGTGCCATGCAGTGGACCCACCAGGATTTCGTTATCGGCCGTGGCCATAGACCGGCTGGGCCAGGCACGGGGTCAGGGGTGACCCCTGGGCACGCCCCTGGGCAGCGCCTGGGGAGGCCTGGGGCCACGCTGCGACCAACCGCCGGTGCGAGCACTCACGATACGTCGGCCGATGTTTGTTCCGCAATGCTCTAGATAACGCCTGTTAATGTCTTCTGTGCACTTGCGTAACCTGTGGAGGCCTGTGAGTATCTGCGAATCAAGAACTTTTTTCGTCCATGATGACATCAGCGTGGCGCGCGCCCAAATTTCTTAAACCCCAAGCTGCTGCACTCGTGCAACGGTATCACATCTACTACGCCCATATCCACTGGCGTCGGTTTTGCCACAATGGTCAAGCTTTCGACTGACGACAAGGTGTGCTCGCCCCTTTGCTGCTGCAATGTGGTCGATAGCTCGGCTGATAACGTCTCATGTCGTTGTCGATGACGCGCAGTTCCTGCTGGCTGGCACGCTGGGCACCGTGGGCTATGCCGCTCACAACCTCGTCGCTCCCAGGCATTCCCAGAAATTCTATCTGACTGACAAGAATGAGCGGAACGACTCTGTGAGCCGGGCAGGAAAGCTGTGGTGTCGGAATGCGTCGAGACCGCCAGTCCGGCATGAAGTGCGCGGTATTGAGTTGACGCGTGACATGTCCCGCTCGCCCTCGCCTTACCTTGCCCCTCCAGATGACGAGGTGGTTTGGGGCTGCGCTCAGCGCCATCGCGGCTCAGAACTTCACCATGATGGGACAGGCGGACGGGCCGCACAAGAGGGCGCACCTCACGACCATTGGTAAGCAGTGGAGGGCTGTTGCAGGGCTTACCGGCAAGGCACCTATCGACTGTGCCCTCGTCGTCAGCAGGAGCTTGCCCATGTATCGTCTTTCTACATGCATATATGTTCAGCACCGCATCACGCACATCCCTTCGCATGCTGCCTCCAGGCGCCGGCTGGATTGGGACCGCTGCCCTGGCCGGCTTCGACATGGCGCAGGGAGGTCTCAAGAAGGAGGTGGCCATCCCCATGATCGTGGCCGACACGGTGCTGGGGGCCGTCATGATTGTGAGCAGGGGACAAGGGGAGAAGCAGGGCAAGGGCGTGTGTGTGTATTGAGCATGGGAGGGCGGGGACAACTCCAGGATGGTGGGCAACACGGTGCTGGGGGCTGCCGTACCGGTAATAGTTGCGAGGAGGGTCAAGGCGAGTAACACGACGTGGTGCGATCTCGCGGGGAAGCACGAGCCAAGGAACGCAGGGGAGAGAGCGTGCCTGATTTGTATGCGCGACGCGGGGCGAGGGCAGGGGTGGGGACGAGCCGGGGAAGCGGGAGCACGCCGAGGGGTGGGGAGCGCCTGGGGTGCATTCCCTTGCCAATCTCCTGGCCCCTGCCCCCGCCCCGCACCGCGCCATGCCCCCAACAGGCCCGCGGCCGCCGCAAGGACAAGGCTCCCGCTGCCGCTGCCCCCGTCGCCGCCCCCAAGAAGAAGTAGGCGACGGCTGCACCGTGATGCCGCTGCTGCGCCCAAGACGGAGCCTGCGCAGGACTAGGGCCCCGCCCTAGACACCAGGGGGGAGGGGGCCGGGCGGGAGAAACCGTGAGGGCGCATGTACGGCAGCGGCGGATGGGGCAAGAAGGCGGGAAGAGTTTCGCGCCGAAGGCCCCTGGTAGCGCCGCCAAGCGACGGGAGGGGGCGCGCTGAGGCAGGTTGTGCGCGCGACGCCGGAGGAAGCAGGGGAGGAACGGAGGAAGGAAGGGAGCAGGTCGCTGTCCGCAACCCCGCGGCCCCGGGCGCCCCAAGAGCGCAAAAGACATCTGGTTGTGGCTTGTGAGTGGGTTCGCTTGGGCTGGAGTCCAAGGCAAGGCACGCGCCTGGCATATAAGTAGGCCCCTTATATAGGAAGGTCGTCTGGGCGGTCGGAGCTTAAGTCGGCTGGGCCGATAGCACTGCACATCTGCACTGCGCCCAGCACTGAGTGCCTCTTGACTTTGTATAAACGCCGTGCGCATGTGTAAGCCTGCATAAGCTGTCGCTGCTGGTGCTGCAATCAGCAGCCTGTGTTACGCCCGATCGGTGGGACACATGTCTGAGCATCTGAGCCCAGCCGATGACAGTTGCTCCCAACACAAGCCGACGCGGCGGGGGCGCGCATCGCATGCCCGCGAGAAGCCCAGCTAGCCACAGGCGGCATGTGCGCGGGATCGGACGCTTGCCGCAACCAACGTGGAAAATTCTTGGCTTCCTGATGTGTACGATGGAGGGGCCTGATTGTATACAAACAAGTAACTATATACGGCATGTCGACTACATGCTGAAGCTCACGCTTGGCTGGGGTGCTGCCGCTAGCGCGGCTGTCCGCGCAGGGGCTGGCGATAGCGCGGGGGTCGTGAAGCTTGTGCTGTATGAGCGGCGGCTCTCTGGCGACGTGCGGCGCGATCGACGGCGGCAGCCGGCACCGGCGGCGCAGCCGACGCGGCGAGCTTGCGGCCGCAGCAGGCGCCGGGCCCCGGCAACGGGCGGCAACGCGCGGCAACGGGGTCCGGGGCCCGCGGTGGAGGATGGCGGCGTCAGGCATGCCGTGCATCGACAGCCGTGGCGCCGGCCGGCCCAGGAGGCGGGGAGAACTGGCGGCACGCAAGAAAGCGGCGAAGGCGCCTGAGGCGGCGGCAAAGGCAGGGCCATGTGCTGGGCATGACTGGGCACAGCACATGCGACTTGGGGAAGGGCGTGTTGCTGGGCTGCCGGCGGACTGCCAGTGGGAACGTGTCAGCAGCCCGGCGCTCATTGGCAGCTGGCTCGGGGCAAGCGCGAGGTCTAGGGAGGAGCAGGCCGCACGGGGGCCGCACGGCGGGCAGCAGGGGGCACTGGGCAAAGGGGCCGGCGCGTGCAGCGGCCCAGGATTGGAGTCAACGCGCGATTTACCGATGACACAGGGTGCTGTGCATTGAGGCCATGCGGCAGGCGGCGCGCACCGCGCCAAGCCCCGTCTGACCGTTCGTGCGTCCAGAGCGGGGGTCCAAGCGGCTTCGCCCCGCCTTCAAGCATCAGGCGAGGGCGGCGCGCCAAGAGGGAGGCCGGGTCTTTTGCAATCCTTGACTTTCCGAATGCCAGACGGGCCGGGGTGGCTGGACCACCCGCCCCCTGCATCCAACCCGCCTCCAGCCCAGGGCTAGGGCGGGGTGGGGGGTGGGGGCGTTGTGGGGTCGCCAACCTGCCGGTGGGGACGTGTCGGTAGCTTGCCCGGCACGCTGTAGCCCACCAACGGGCAAATGCGCGGGTACCCGGGCATGTCACGACGGATCAGGTGCATCGACACCTTGACGGGCAGCGGCCCAACATAGGACACCGCCGCCCGCCAGGATGTCGCTGCACCTGATCCGTCGTGACATGCTGCTCCTCGAGTGTAAGGCCCTTTGTCAGAGCCCGGTTTGCCGGCTTCCTCTTGGCCCCCTTCGCTTCGGACGCCTTTGGGGCTTGCTAGCAGGGTTACAGCTAGCGAAGGGCAGTCCCGGAGTACGGAACAAGCGCCAATGCCACGTCAGTGCCAACCGCCGTTTCTTTAGCGCCGAACGGGGCCCCATACCGCTGGCGGTCGTTGAACTGCTACACGCTTCCACATTGTCTTCACAGCCATTGCGTCTCTGCTCTCTCGTGCAAGTTCGGCAATAATGAAGCTCACCACCGACGACAAGGTGCGCATGCTTCGATCTGTCGCACCCTGTTGAATATGTTACTTACAAGAGCCGCTGCGGTGGACCTCTGTGCTAACGGCGGTCGCACTTTCTGTCGCGCGACAGTTCCTCCTCGCGTCGTCGATTGGCTGCGGGCTCTATGGCCTGCACGCCGCGGCCGCGCCGAAGAATTTCCAGGACATCCATGGAACCGAGAAGGCTGGCCGGAACGACACAGTGGGTACTCGTGAAATGTCGAGGTGGCATGTATGCGCCGGAACAACGCCCAGACCATACTTCCAGGGATACTGTCGCCATGTCTAGTGCTGAGTAGGCATCGTCGACTCCCATCCCGGACTCCGGCCGCAGAATACCCGCTGGCTGGGCACCATGATATGCAGCGTCAGCGGCCACGGCTTCGCTGCGCTTGGCGAGAACGTTAACGCGGCCGCCAAGAAGCGCGCGCTGAAGGCCGTCGGTGAGCGTGTGAATCCGGCGGCCGAGCTGGGACTGCGTCGAGCGCGTTGCGAGGCGGTTCGGGGCTCCGTCCGCCAGCATGAACCAGCGGTCTAGCTATGGCCGGCCTCAGGGGTGGTAACTTAGTCGGCGTACATGGAAAGGACGTCTGAACGCCTCGTGGCTGCTGCGGCTCGCAGGCACTACCTGGCTCGTGGCGGGCGCCCACAACGCCTACTGCGCGGCCGAGGGCACGGAGCGGCGCGACTTCGCCATTGCCAAGGTGGGACCGCGGCGACGGAGGTGGCGCGAGGGGGCCAGCGGAGGCAGCAGGAATGTTGGATGCCTATCGGTGCACGCGTTCGCGGCTGCGCGCTTGTGATGCGACCGGTCTGCTGTGGCGGCAGGCGCGTTCAGCCAGCACGCAGCGGCAGGCTCTGCACGGGTCCCTGTACGGCACCCTACCTGGTATGGACCTGGCGGTCCCCTCGCACCTTTCCAGCCTGCTGCGTACCTCGCGCTCACTCGTCGCCCCGGTGCCGCATGCATTGCCGTACACCACGTGCCGTACAGGCCGTCACGCACGCGGCGCTTGGCGCGCTGTTCCTGGTGAGGCAGGGGGGCCGCTGGGTTGGATGTGTGCCCGCGCAGGGTGGGTTGCCGGCTGGTCAAGTGCACCACGTCTGACGCCCCGCAAGCGCAAGCGGTCAGGGCGCGCGAGGAGGCCAGCTCCAGACTTTGCCCGCGCCCCAGCCTCGTGGGCCCCTCATCAGCCTCCGCTCCGTCCCTCAGCACCTACAACCTTGTCCGAACCCGGGCCGTAGTGCTCCGCTCCAAACCTCCCTTGGCCTGCATGCCCCTTCCCCGTCCCTCCGCAGGCCCGCGGCTGTCGCAAGGAGAAGGCCCCCACCGCCGCCGCCGCCGTGGCCGCCCCCAAGAAGAAGTAGCGGCGGAGGGCTGTACGTAGGCACAAGGACGGCGCCTGGGGAGGCGGAAGCTGGCCAGGAGGGGCCTGGACGCGCCGACGGTTGTGACGCGACGCTTGCTGCGCTAGTCAAGCTTACACAGGCTTACAAAGACTTCCACACACCCGCACGGTCCATTTCTAAGTTGAGAGCATGCCTTGATTGTCGGCTGGAGAAGTGCAGTCATGATATCAGCATTTGTGTACAGTTGTATCTTTCGGATGAGCAATAATGTCGATGATAAATATCAATCATCCCGCTTTTGCATGATATTGTAAGGCGCGAGCTGTGGCTGGAGGAGTGGAGTTCGGGGGCTGCGGGCCCCACGAACCCAGCGGTAGCCAGGGGACACTCCCGTGGCAGTGGCTGGGTTCAGGACTCCGGCTCAGGCTGCTCTGGAGCCCTACCTAAACCTTGTGCAATCTATCTCCCGGCTCTGGCCTTGTCGCAGCACACTGCCAGAGCTGGTATCTTATTACCCGCTGCCAAGTCACCCGGGGTGGGTGACTTCCCCTCGCCTTGCGGCCGGGAAGTCAGCCGTGGTGGCGCCTAGCTAGCAACTGCGCGCGAACTGCATGCGAACGCACCTGACCAGGGCACCTGGGATGCAGCAGTTGACTAGGCAAGCTGCGCTGGCTAATCCGGCACTGCCGCTGGCGTGGGGACCGGCCCGTCCCAGCCCCGCGCACGAAAGGGAGCGAACCTGTAGAGCGACAGAGCGAGTTCTCTAGCCTTCGGCCGCCTGATGAGGTCACTCAGTCCGGGTGACTTGGCAGCGGCATCTGGGGGAGGCCGCGTGGGACAGCAAGGTGCTCTGCTGCGTGCTGCTGGGCACTGGGTGCGTCCCCGGGGGTATGCAGTGCGACAGAAGGCACGGAACAGCTAGGGGTTTCCAATTACAACCAGAAGGATGCCAGGAGAGGAGCAGAGACCACCTTGCAACAACCGCTCTG
>BDDC01000576.1:2642-38874 GCA_001662425.1 Chlamydomonas sphaeroides
GGAGAGGTTCGTGCCACTCCCTCTACAAGCCAAACTGCACATATGCCGAAGCCTTCCATGCCCTGCGCCCCCCCAGGCCCCCACTCAGCGGCTGTGCGCTGGTGACCAGCACACACAGCCTCAGGTGGCTCTTGCGGCCGCCAAGCAGCAGCGGTCGCCCCACGTAGCGCTGCGCCAGCAGCAGTGGGTGGCGGCCGGGCCGCGACAGCTGCGACCGGGCGAAGGCCACCGCCTCCGGGCCGCGAAGCAAGCTCAGGCCCTTGCCTGGGGCAAGGGAGGCAGGGAGGGAGGGGGTGACATGAGGGCACAAAGGCAGGGAGGGGCTGGGGGCCGGGTCAGCTAAAGGAAGGTTCGCTCCCCATCCGGGTTCACACAACGCTGGCGACGCACCCACCTGCGTCCTGACCGGTCTTGAGCCTCCACAAGCCGCCGGACGCCGACGAAGCACCTCCGTCGCCGCCCGCCCCAACCGCGCCGCCGCTGCCAGCCCTTTGCCGCTCCACCTCCGCCTGCGCCTCCCGTGCCACCTGCCGCTCCCAGTCCTCTAGCTGCTCCGGCAGCTCATAACTGGTGGGCGTGTGGGTGAAGGCTCCCCCGGGGCCCTCGCTGGGCCCGTATGCACCCACCAGGGTCCCCAGCAGCCGCTTCTTCATGGTCAGGCAGTTGAGGCCGAGCAGCTTGGAGACCTGGGCGGGCACGAGCGTGGGAGGGAGGCGGCGGGCAGGGGAAGGTGGGTGGGCACCATGCTGGCGATCGTGTACCTCTCCCCGCCACCTGCCCCCACTGCCTCCCACCCCCTGCCCCCCCGCCGCCCCCCGCGGCCCTGCCCTTGCTGCCGCCCCTGTGCTCCAGCCTGCCTGTCCCCGCCTGCCTGCCCCTGCCCCTCACCAGCTGCCCCGGCCTCATGGCCCGTGCCGCGGGTATGGCGTAGGTGGACTTGGTCCACAGCATCTCCCAGCGCTGCATGTGGGAGGAGCCCAGGGGGCCGGGGTCGGAGGAGCGGCTGAGGGGAGGAGGGAGGTGGCGGGGAAGACCAGGGTCTCACAAGGAGAAAGTAGGCAAAGGTAAGGGGCTAAGCAAGGCGCTGCCCCAACCGGCCCGCATGCTCACCCTGCTCCTGCCGCCTCCGCCCTCCTCCTCGCCGCCCGCTGCTCCTCCCTACCCGGCCCTCCCGTGCGCACTCCGCCCGCCGCCAGCAGCATCGCCTCCACCAGCTCCACAGCTGCACGGCCGCTGCTCCACAGCACCTCGTCCAGCCAGAACCTGGGGGGCGGGAGGGGAAAGGGGAAGGGGAGCGGGAGAGGAGGGGGAGGGGGAGGGGAGGAGGGGCGAGTTTGGGCACGGTAAGGGCGGAAGGGTTAGGAAGACGTGGCACGGGGTGGGGTGGCAAGGGAGAGGCGGGGCGGTCAGGCAGCGGCCTAGGCACCGGGGCGATGGCCTGACGCGCGGGGGCTGCCGGGAAGGAGGGGGAGGGCAGGCAGAGGGGAGAGCAGTCAGGATCGTGACGTGTGGCAAGCGGGGCGGGCTGACAATTAGCAGGACGTGTGTCGGTAGCAGGGACAGCGGGCCCGCATCAAGGGGTTGTGGAAGCTCCGGCGGTCCGCCTCCACCGCCGGCGCTGCGCCCGGGTGGCACAGACCGAGCAACCTGCCGTCGAATGCGGCTGTGGCGGCGGGACGGGCGCTGCTGCCCCGTCGCGCAGGAGTCGGGGCCGGGCAGTGGCGCGCCCTCGGCGCCCGCATGTCCCGACGCTGCGCCGACATGGCCGCTGAGATGTGCCGCCGGCTCGCCCGCTGGCACTATGAGCGCTCGAGCTGGCGTCATATTGAAAGTATGACCGCTAGCTCCTGGCCGCTGCCGGGACGGTCGTCGCGACGCATGCTCGGCAGCATGGACAGCGCGAGCTGTGGAGCTTAGCTAGCTCCCTTTCATGTGTGTCATTGCGTGTTAGGTGTGCATAGTACTTGACTATGAAAACCAACAAAGAGCCTGGAAGCCTGTGGCATGAGGCATGCCTAGGGCACCACCCACCATCGGGTTGCCGGACCTAGTCGTCATGCACCACTCTGGTCCCCCCCTTACTGCCCCACAATAAATCCATCAGCGCTGAGGTGTACACGTCTCGTATATCTCTTTCGCCTTTTACTAAAGAGATCCGCGGTTACACCTCACAGAAGCGCATATCATCTGTTTTTGCGGGCCTGTTGGCCTTCACCCCAACTAATTTAACACCACCATCAGAGCACATCCTATATCGTCACATTCAATATCGTCACACCCTGCCGGCATACTTGGAGGATACTAATTTGGGTGGTGCCTTACAGCGGGGGGCGGAGGCTAATAGTAAAGAAGTGAACAGGCACCACGTACCGACGCCCCCGGGCATCGCCTCCATGCAGCATCGCCTGCGTCTGGCTGGCATCACCTGCGACTCCTTGCCTTGCCCTGCGCCAGAGCACGGGCCCTCATACCGAGAAAGAGCCAGCAGTCGCTAGCGGCATATGCCACAACCGGTAAGCGTTACAAGACCCTTCTGGCCAAACCGCGCAGGGCCCAGCTCCATCACGGAGGCCTCTCCTATGTGGCCTCCCCGGCGCCCGGCCACCAAACACGCCACAGCCCCGCGGCCCCTTCAGTCCATGCCCCTTGCCTCCTCGCCCCATCAGTTCTGCACCGGCCCGCGCCCGGGCACGCCGCCGGCCGCCTCATCCTCCCCCTGGCGCAGGCTCTTAAGCATGTGCATCATCAGCTCGTCCATGCTGCCGCCCGTGAAGCCGTCCAGCCTGTCGCCGTCGCACACCAGCACGCCCTGCACACACACGGAGTTTTGGGAGCACAGTCAGTCACCAACAGAGGGGAGCCAGCTGATCCCACACACCAGCGGGCTGCACGCCAGCCGCACATGTGCCGTGCCGGCAACGCACCTGCGTCCGGCACGCGTCCACGTCCTTGGGGCTGGCCAGCTTGACCTTGGCCGCGCGCCGCTGCGCCCGGGTGGCGGCGCTAGCCGAGCGCGCCGACCCCGACCCAGACCCCGACGCCGACGTGGAGGGGCCCGCATCGGCGCCGTCGGGCCCCGCGGCCGCGGCGGCGGCGGCGGCCATGGCGGCGCTGGCGCTGCCTCCCGCCGCGATCTTGGCGGCCACCACATCCCGCAGGATCTGCAGCAGCCGTCGGGCCACAGAGGTTGGTGATCTCTGGAGCCGTGGCGAGGGATCCAGTGACGACCTGACCGCGGGTGCTGCACGCACTCCCAAAACGATGAGCGAGTCGCACCAGCTTCAAGGCCCATTCCGCTTCAAGGCCCAACTGGGGGTCGAGAGCTGTGTGGCTGGTCGCCGCCAGGTATAAAAGCCCGCGTGCTGCACCCAACACAACCCCCACAACACGGCCCCCGCGCCGCACCTCAGCCGAGATGCCCTCGGGTGTGGAGATGTCGATGTTGGCGGCGGGGATCATGCCCGACTGCGTCAGCTCGAAGCGCGCGCTGCGGGGGATGATGGTCTTGGCTTCATTCACCTGTTGGCGGAGGCGGAAGGTGCCAGAGGTTGCAGGGCTGCTGGGCTTCAGGGTGTTGACAGGCCGTCGTGTGCACCGCGCGGGGCCGAGCCCCAGGGACAGGGCCTACGGACAAGGCCTAACGGGCGGGGCAGGCCGCAGCGCGCGACCACCCACAGCATCACCGCTCGGGGCGGCCGGACAAACGAGACGGCGCGCCGCCAGCCCGTGCGCGCTGACCTTCCCCGTCCACCGCATTCCACCAATCCCTCGCCACAACCCCGGCTCGCAACATGCATTGATATCAATACACTACCGGTGCCCAACCCGCCCGCCGCCTGCTGCCGGCCCACCTCGACGAGCACCTCGACGCTGTCCAGGTTGGGCCGCGCGGACAGCACGGACCCCATCTGCACGCCCTTCATGCGCAGCGGCGTGCCCGGGATCACGCCCGTAGCCTGAGGGGTTGGGCCGGCGGGGCGATGGCAGCTCAACAGGGGCGGCGAGAGACGAGCGGGGCGGCTGCAGCTCGACAGGTGCGGCGAGCGGTGAGCGGGCCATCGTGGCCAGGGCGCTGCCGGGGCGAGGCCCTGGTCCTGCACGCCTGCAACACATTCACCTCAGTCCAGCCCGGCGGAGGGACACACGCACCAGCGGCATGACAAGTTGGAAGGTGTAGGGGTTGGACCTGGATGGGCAGGAGTGGAAAGGCACGGCGGGGGACGGGGGTTTGCTGATGACGACGAGGCCGGGTAGCGAGGGTACGCAAAGCGACCAGGACACGACCAGCCGCCGCAGGGAGGCCCGGTCACCGGCACTGCGTTTCAGCTTCCAGGCTGGCCGCCGCCGCACCGGCTGCCAGCTTGCCGGAGGGCGCCTTCACCGCCTGCCTCGCTGCTGCTGCTCTCTGCCCTCCAGCCACTGGCTGCTGTCGACCTCGCAATACCATCCGCTATCATAGCACATTCGGTTGTACAATGCATGGATGCGCAACCCGGCCTTGCCTGCGCAGGCTGGTGCCCACGGTCCACCAGGCCAGCCCCGCGGCCATGATGGAGCCGATCACCACAAACAGCAGCTCGCCGACGTAGCCGGGCCTAGGGGCGGCGGTAGATACGGGGGAGGGGCTGAGCCGGAGGGTACGTGGCCTCAGGTCTACAGCTAGGGCAAGTGCCATCGGAGTGGGCGGGCGGCACAGCGGGGCGAAGGGCACACTTGACAGGGCAGGCAGGGCGCTGCCGTGCGAGCCGCTGAAGTATGGGTCGTGCGTGTGTCTCGGGGCAGGGAACGCAACTGGCGCTCCGGCGGGAACGGATAGGTCCGGGGGGGGCAGTGTGGACCACCATGGCCGCAACAACTACGGTAGCTGTACGGGGGCGTCACGGCGCCACACGGGCGACGCTGTCCTCACTTGACGATGTTTGAGAAGGCGGCGCGCTGGTTGAAGGTGCTCGTGGCTGCGCCCTCGCCGGCATCGGCCGAGGCCGGCGGCGGCGTCGCGCCGTGGCCATGGGCATGATGGCCGTGACCCTCGGGGCCGCCGGCGGTGGGCCCCCCGCCGTGGCCGGATGCGGCCGCGGCGGCGGCGGCCACGGCGCGCGTGTTTGCTTCCGCGGCCGCGGCTACGATGTAGCCGCTGCTGGCCCCGGTCAGCGAGCCGCCGATGCCGCTGCGAATGTCCGAGCTGTCGCTGCTGCATGGGCGGGAATTCAACGGGCACATGGGGCCCTGCGTGATGTAGGGCTCGGGATGGCCAACTAGGACAGGGTTCGGGGGCCGGCGTGGAGGACAGACGCACCTGGGCGTCGCTGCGGGGAGCAGCCCGCGGGTGCTGCCGAGGCGGAGTGGCGAGCGTGACGCCGAAAGGCACGCCAGCCCTAGGGCGCCTCGCCGCTGCGGAAGCGCTGAGGGCATCCCGATCGGCCGACTGTGTTGCAGCACCGCACAGCGTGCGCCGAGGGCGGCCATCGCCGCGCGGGGCGGCGGATGCGCCCCGCCCCCGACGCCTGGCCTCTAGCTTTGCCTAGTCAGGAGGACTCGGTAATGTTTAGAATATACGCATACGGCGCTGACCGTGGTTCCGAGGTGGACACAACGATTGCGCGTATTGATATCGCTTGAACGAGCACGAGATGCTTCCCAGTGTGCTGCAAGGTGTCACCTGTGTCTAAGATAGCAAGGGCGAGCAATACGCACTACACAACCCTGCGCGTGTCAGCTGAACCTGGCCTCGCCCCATCAACCCGTTCGAACCCTGCTGCCTGCCCCAGGCTGCCCCCTCCTCCCCATTTCATCCCAGTTCCACGCTTTCAACAGCCTCTGATGGCAGGAGCTATGTGATGGAGTGCCTCCTTGCGCAGTCGGTGCGCACGTGATGCATGGCGCGTTTGTCGCTGGAAAGGCCAAACGGCGGAAGGACACGACAGTTTCCGGCAGACACGCTCGTCATGCGGCGGCGGGCGACTGCACTTGGTCTTCCGCCGTGCGTTGACAGCTTGCCACTTTGGCGCCATCAGAAGGTCAGTTACAGCGCCTGGAGGAGCTCGTGCTTCACAGACTGGACCCACACCTCATCCTCCTGGCAGCACTTCGCTTCTCCCCTGCTTCACGCCGATCACGCCAGCCCCCGGCCCCGGTCCATCCTGGTTCAATTTTTGAGGCCTGCAGCGCGCCCAGGGACTCCAGCCTTGGGGCCCAAGCACACCCAAGCGCGCCAAGACGCACTCAACCCGCACACGCGTCCCACCCTCCCAGAAAGAACGAGACACGCGAACGAAGGCAGCACGGTATCCCAACCGTCACCACATGGCATTGCTGAGCACCTGGGGTGCCAGAGCGGTTGTTGCAAGGTGGTCTCTGTTCCTCTCCTGGCATCCTTCTGGTTGTAATTGGAAACCGTCACCACATGGCTGACACTACGCAGCCCCCGCTCCGCTGCCCCTGCGCTGCCCTGCCGGGCTGTAACTAAAATGGGAAACGCACCAACGTCTGGCCCAGCCCTTTCGGCAGGACCGCCGGTGATGCGCTTGTGCAGGGCCCAGCGTCTCGGGTGCCCGCCCTCCACTCCAGCACAACACGAACCCGTCGTCGGGTGGCAGACCCCAGGTAACCACGCCACGCATGCTACGCGAAGCGTGGCCAAAATGCGCACCTCTCGTGTCTGCTGCCCCGGGCTGCCAAAAAGGCGGAGCTGCGTCGGGCCACACGCCCCACCCACTCAGCGCTTGGACACCACAAGCGCCCGGTCAGCGCAATCGTCAGCACCGTAACCAACCGACGTCAACCAACACGTCTGGGCAACCCCGCGCCCCACACGTGGGCCTACGCCTCCACGCGCGTGGCACCCCACGGCCAAGCCTTCCCCACTCGCCGCAACCTGTCACCGCCTCCCAAGCCTGACCCACATCCCCCGGCTCCGCCCCGCGGCGCCCTCGCCCACGCCCACGCCCTCGCTCACGCCCCTCCTCCTCCTCCGCCGCCGCCGCCCAGCCCGCCCGGCGCCGCCGACGTGTGTGCCTGCAGCAGCCCCTGCCCGCCCATGCCCTGCCCCGGCACCGGCCCCGCGGCGCCCTGGCCCGCCGTGTCGAACAGCATCTCCATCGCCGCGCCCAGCTGGCCCAGCATGTCGCTCGCCACCATGCTCCGCTTGCGCGCCGCGAACGCGTACGCGGCGGCGGTGCGGGTCACGAGGCATGCGCCGTAGGAGGCCAGCACGCAGGGGTTGATCTCGGGCAGGATGACCACCTCCACCTCCGCGCTGCGGCGCGCGCTGTCGAGGAACGCCAGCGTCCAGGCGATGAAGGTGGCGATGGTGCCAGCGAGGATGTCGCCCTGGCTGCCGCAGCGCTTGGCGCCGCCGCTGGCGTTGCAGATCATGGTGACCTTGCCGTCGCAGATGGCGTCCACGGGGCCCTTGGACACGAGCGTGGGGCCTCGTAGGTGCGCCGTCACCTCGAGCAGCTTGGAGGAGCGGTCGTTGCCGGGGCCGTGCAGGCTGACGCCCAGCGTGGAGGCGAGGCGCCGGAACTCGTTCAGGTTGGGCGTGAGCACGCAGTTGGTGTAGCCAGCCACGAGGTCGGGCTCGCGCGCGACGAGGAAGAGGCCGTCGCCGTCCAGCACGAGCGGCATCTTGGCGGCGCGCGCGCGCACGATGACGGAGCGCGCAATGTCCAGCAGCAGCGGGTCGCGGCCGAGGCCGGGGCCGATGACCAGGCAGTCGAGCCGGTTGAACCAGCCCTCCACCTCGGCGGTCGCCTCGGCCACGTGCGCCGCCGCCAGCGCGGCGTGGCTGGCGGCCAACGACGGCTGCGAGCCCGAGGCGTCGGCAGGGCCGGGCGCGTGCTTGTGGCGCGCAAGCAGTTCGGCGGTTTGCATGAAGTAGGGGTGGACTATGAGGTCAGGGCTGTAGGACTTGATGGCGGGCGCCGCGGCGGTGGAGCAGAAGACGTGGGACAGGTCGGCGCCGACGGCCAGCGCGGCGTAGGCGGCAAAGTAGGGCGCGCCGGTGTACTCGCCGCAGCCGCCCAGCACCGCCACCTTGCCGGACTGGCCCTTGTAGCGGTCCTCGGTGAGCGCCGGCACGATGCGGCGGACCTCTGACCGGATCTCATCGGACATCATGGCGTTGTTGCCGTCATTGCGCTCGCCGCTGCCAGAGAGGTTGCGGGTGACCTGCCGGGACCCCAGCCCAGGCCGCCCCGCCTCGCCGGGCCGGGCTGCCATCCCAGCCAGCTACGGCGTGCAAAACGAAGTCCGGTGGTGCCTGTGAGAATGAAGTTGCAGCATGGGAGGATGAGGGGAGGGGCGCGTTGTGCCGGGTTGCACCCATGTGTGACAGGGTAGCGTGTCGAGGAAGGCGTGTTTTGTGTGGCCGGATGTCCCGCTCATTCCTGACATGCATGCAGGGTTCTATGTGCAGAATTGCGCTCCGTTGCGCAGGGAAACCCAGCGAGGTCGCAAGAAAGTTGCATTTCCTGCGTGCGGTGCTCTTGGAGTTGCTGTGAATTCAGTAAGCGGCTGCTTTACGTCAGCGTCACACCTGGTCCCCGTCACAGCTGGACGGGCAAGGGAATTGTGCTGTCTCAGGTACGCGTTCTCGTGGTACGCGGCATCAGCCTTTGACAAAACAAATCTAAGAAGGTCCCAAAAGTGTCGACCTGGCGACGTTACTGTGCCAAGTTGGTGAAGGCGCAATCAATGTGGCAGCGTTACTGCGTTGCTCCAGCTAGTGTATATTGGTGGGACTTGGTATAGATTGCATATTATGCTGGGCGTATGCATGCAACCAGCACCAATGTCCACCGTGGCGAGTGCCCTGGCTCGCCGGCCCCGGCGGCCCCCCAGTACGTCGCCTGCGCACGTCAGGATGCCCCTCCCTCCATCCCTGGCGAGCGCTCCAAAAGCTCATCCCCAGCAGACAGTTGAGCGCACTACCTTGAGCTCGCAAGACTGTGTATCGTGCGCACGCACGCCGAAGCACGCGACCCCGAGCAGTCGGCGTGCACCTGCGTGCCACCGCATCCTGGTAACACGGATCCAGCAGTTCGCATAGCTATCACTGCAGCACAAGGCAGCCAATCGCAGCAATCTGCAAGCGCCGCAGCGTTGCACCTTGAAGACGTGGCGGGTGAGGCGGCTCGGCATGCCGCCGTCCGCACTCCTAGCATCCGGACAAACCCAACGTGACACCCACCCCACCTGTGTCCCCACCTTGAGATTCAAGCCAGTCTCGGAGTCTGCCACCTCCGCATTTGGCAACGCGGTGCTCGGGCACGCCGTCAAGCGCCAGTGCGCTGCGCGGTTTCATGCAACCCACCATCATCGCAGCTGCTTGAAATCACAAGTGAGTCCCACACCCGGGTCCGTGCACGTCCACATCTTGCTTATCAGCGCTGAGGTGTACACGTATCGTATATCTCTTTCGCCTTTTACTAAAGAGATCCGCGGTTACACCTCACAGAAGCGCATATCATCTGTTTTTGCGGGCCTTTTGGCCTTGACCCCAATCAACATGGACGGTTCGAATGGCCCTTCTCTCCACATGCTGACACCTCTCCGCAGGCTTCCGAACTTGAAGCTACACAAATCGCCGATCGTTGATGCAGGGTACTCCACAACGTGGACGGGGCCACGTCACCGAGCGTCAGAGCGCGCCCAATGCGATCGTGGGGTTGTTGACGGACTCGGCTCCGCGTGAAAGACGAGTGCGCTCTTCGGTGCGCTCTGCGCATTTGAGTCGCTGAAGACGGGGCTGCAGACCACGGCAGGCAGGGGTCCACACCCCTTCCCCTGTGTTGCCGCTGCTGTTGCGGTGCTGATTGTGCTGGCTAGGTGGCGGCCCATCCCAGTGCCTTCCCCACAGCGTCGCCGTCCCTACCGGACCCGGCAGGAGAGCCCGTGGCCTGTTGATGAGCGCTACGTGCACTTGCATTGAGGCGCTGAGGCAACGAGGTCCGATGGGAACTCGATAGCGCTGCTTTGGGGCCCGTGGAGAATGAGCCGTGCCCACCACCGGCCCACCCACCCTGGCCCTGGCCGTCTATGGCCCATTGGCCTGTGCATTACCTACGCTCCTCAGCGCCCCAGAGCTGCGGATCCAGTGGCCCCGGGGTTTCATGCTTTTCAAGCTCTGAGGCGGGTCCCTTGGACGAGGCAGGAGGAAGGCCTGCGGCGCGCCTTTGGTACAGGTGGTTCGGCGCTGGTACTTGAGGCGCTGAGGCATGTAGAGGCGCATGAATGCCAAGAGCGCTGCTTGGAGGGTCCTTGGATCAGGGTCGTGCCCACCTCCAGTGCCCGTCCCCATGCTCACGGGGTCGCTGCTACCCCCTGCTGCGAGCCTGCGACCCCTCGGCAACGGGGAAGCGGGGGCCCAGCCATCGGGACCCGAAGTCACTTTTGCGCGGCTGTCGATAAGACGCCAACTTCCGCACACGAAGCATGCTGGCACGGCAGCCACGGCGCGCGGCCCCGTGGGGAAGTGCGGGCGGCTGCGATCCAGGCGGTGGGCCACAACACGCAAGGGGCCCAGCACATTCGTGTACGCTGTGGCCAAGCCGGCCCAGGGGACCCTAGGGGACCTCCTGGGCGGGGACCACCAGGGGCAGACCTCAGCCGCCACTCCCTGCCGCCAAGCCGCCGCCCCGTGGTTCCCCTGACGCGCTACATATCGGCACGAGTCCGTACCGTGGGTGCATGCCCCCTGTCCTGCCGCCCACCCAGCCTGTTGCCCCGCCGCACCTCGACAGGCAGGGTTCGAGCACCCCAGGTGCCCTGCCTAACCTTGAGGCGGGTCAAGGCCCAACCTTCCTTGCACGACTTACAGCGCCGACAGCCATCTTAAGCTGTAGCAGCCTTGGTTAACTTTGAGGAATGGGAGGCAAAGGGAGGCACATGCATGCGTGCGTTTCACAACAAGCCCACCATCGTCACAGCGACTTGGGACCGCGACCCTGGCCCACCCCGGGGTCCCGTGCGCCATCACGTGTATGCCTCAGCGCCGAGGTGTACACGTCTCGTATATCTCTTTCGCCTTTTACTAAAGAGATCCGCGGTTACACCTCACGGAAGCGCATATCATCTCTTTTTGCGGGCCTGTTGGCCTACACCCCAATCAATCGAACTCATCACATGGGGCATAACAACCATCTCACCGGGTCGAAGGCAACCAAGACAGTACCGCTTTATTTGACGCCGCGCGTCCACAGACGGTGCGCGTGATGGCCAGGAGGTGGGCAGCGAAGGTAGGGCAGACCTGCCCGTACCGGTGTGCTCAGGCGGGCGCTGCCGAGCTAATGTCGGGCCAGGTGGGTCTGGGTACAGCGTGGCCGGCACCCGGCACCGAGCAGCAGCTCTGATACGGTTGTACGGCAGTCCCCCAAGCAATGACACGGCGGGCGGTGGGTTTCTGCAAAAGGTCTTCCAGCGCACCGGCTCAAGTATTCAGGACGTCAGGCAGCGACGCAGCGTGCGAGGCGCAGGAGGCCAGGCGTGCGCCCCGTACGGCCAGACGCGCGTGCAGGGCTAGCGCCTTCCGCACACAGCTTTAGCGTGTCCGCGGTCCCCACCTGGGGTCCGGCCCTGCCAGCCGCCCCCGATGCCAGCCGCATCCCAAACCCAGCCCACACGCAACACCCCAACCTTCGCTCCCGCGTTGCAGCGCCGTCCCTGCACTCCTCACTTCTCGCAGCCCGCTGCGCCGCGGGATGCGCGGGCTGGGGTTACCAGGTGCGCTGCACTTACGCAACTCACCACCTGGGCTTCCAACCCCGTCCCGCCTGACATAAAAAACTCGAGACACATGCATGATCACCAACGCCGCCCGGTCCCACGCCCCTCGCCTTCCCCTCCCCCACCTCTTCCCAGCCGCCTCAGTCTTCCCCGGGGAACAGCGCGAACTCTGCCCACAGCACCAGCAGCGACGCCACCAGTGTGGCGGCACCCACGGGGCAGCACACGCGGGCAAAGCGGGCGTAGGATATGTTCAGGCCGTGCGTGGCCATGATGTTTGACCACAGGATGCCCGCGAGCGCGCCGATGAGCGTGAACACGGCGCCGATGTTGCTGCCCAGCACCAACGCAAACAACGAGGCCTTGTGCGTGGAGCTGAAGCCCACGCGGGCGGTGAACCTGGCGGGTTGGGGATAGCGGTGGAGCGGCGTGTGGGCTGGTAGGGCAGGGCGTTCAGCGGGTGGTCCGTGGGGTGCGGTTGTGCGGCGCCATCGTTCCTGTGCGTCCCCGTCGCAGCACACCCGGACCCCTGCACTCTGCCTCAAGCAACGGCCTCACTTTGGGTCCAGCGCCACGCGCGTGAGCAGGATGGTCATAGGCTGCAGGCCAGGCGCGGGGCGTGGGGCAAACGCGGTGGCTTTGGAAGGGACGGCAAGGCGGCTTCCGTTTTGGCGCAGGGCTGGACAGCGCTGTGCTCGTGTTTGCTGGGTTGGTGTGCCGTTGGCCGTTGCGAGCCGAGTCCGCAGCCGGCTGTTGCTGGTGTTGCCCAGCGTGTGCCGGAGCACACAGCACGTACCCGCAACCTACTCAGCGACCCTGCTTAGCAGCCCTAGTCAGCAGCCCCAAACCCCGCAACCCCACCCAGCAAACCCCAGGTGTGTGGCCCTGCCGGGTGAAGTATGCCGCACGCACGGCGCACCTGGTTGTTGATGGTGTTGGCCAGGGCCACAGACAGCCAGCCCATGATGAAGATGGCGGCGGGCAGCTGATCGCAGGCGCGGCCCAGACCCTCGCCAAACACCTCCAGCCAGCCCTGCAGGGGGCGAGGCGAGGGTGAGGGTGAGCTGGCGACGGGGGCAGGGCGAGGGGTTTGCGCGGCCTTGCGCCCCACCCCAGCTCCGCACCAGTACCAACCCTTCGCCACGGCGCACAGTACGGCTGTGTTTAAAAAGCCCAAAGCCTCGTTTCTTTCCTCTCCCCCACCTGCTCGGCGCCTTGGTCCCTACACACACGAACCCAAGCCCTCTCCCCGTCCCCCGTCCCCCGTCCCCTTCCCCTCTTCCCGCCCCCACCTGCACGTTGAGCGCCTCCACCAGCACAAACATGCCCAGCGCAAACGGCACCACCTCCCACGGCAGGTCCACCACCAGCGACCAAAACGTGGGCGCCTTGCCTCGCAGCGAGTCCACCGTCATGGTGAGGGTCAGCGAGGCCGCAGAGGCGCGGGAGGGCCGGTCGCCACCGGCCGAGCCGCGGCCGTCGGCTCCATCGCCGGCGGCGGTGGGCTCAGGCGCTTCCGCAGCGCCTCGGCCGTTGGCGGCGGCAGCCCCGGCGGCTAGGTCCGGCGCCGCGGCGGGAGACGAAGGGCGGGCTGCTTCTGCTTCTTGCGCCTCCGCCACCGGCCCACGCGCCGTGCCTGCTAACCGCGGCCCACCGCCGCCTCCGCCGCTGCCGCTGGCCTCCGCGCCGCCGTGCAGCGCCTGACCGCATGCGGCGTCCACCCCACAGCCCGACAGGGTGCTGTCTACGCAGCTGCCCAGCGCCGAGTGGGCCCGAGGGCTGCCGCCCCTGACGTAGGCCTTCGCCTCCGACGAACCCGCCGCTGCTGCCGCCGCGGTCAGGGCGACCGCCGCCGTCACGCAGCCGCCGGCGCCGCCGGCGGCCGGGCAGCCCGAGCACGCCAGCGCCGCGCGGCTTCGGACGCCGCCCCCGGCAGCCGAGTCTCGCTGCGCATCCGCCGCTGCCCCCGCCTCCGCCACAGCCGCTGCCGTCGCGGCTTCGGCCTTTGCGGCCGCTGGCGCCCGCACGTCCGGGCCGCTGTTGCCGCCGCCGTCCGCAGCGTGCGCCTTTACCCCCAGCTCTGGCGCTGGCGCAGGATCTCGATCCGTATTCGGATGTTCATCCACGCGCTCCGCGCCGCAGGTCCAGCACTCGGCCAGCGGCGCCGCCAAGTGCGTCAGGCTTGTACGGAAGGCCCAGATGTTGTACACCGCGTGCACGCCGGCGCATACCAGCGTGATGGCCCACATGGACCACTGCGTACGGCAGGAGTACGGACGCACGTAAGTACGGCACACTGCACATACGACACGGCATGTACGACATGGTGCGGCTGGGACATGCACGTCCCCCCCAGCATCCCTGCCGTGGAGGTCCAGGGCTCCTACGCACCTTGAGCGACGGCGCCGCCGCCAGCAGCGCCAGGCAGGTCAGCATGTTGCCGCTGCCGAACACGGCGCCGGGCAGGTCGCGGATCATGTGGCTGGCGTCGATGTCGGGCAGCGCTATGGAGCGGGGGATGGAGCGCCCGAACTCGAGCAGCAGCATGGCCAGGCACGCGGCGCCGCCCACTGGGGTTGGGGAAGGGAGGGAGGACAGAGGGGGGCCGTGGGGGGAGGCAGAGGCCAGTCAGCGATGGCCGATGGAGGGTGCGAGGTGGAGGCCCGGGCAGAGCAGCGCAGCGCAGGCCGGACGCACGGCGCCGCCCACTAGGACAGGGGGCCCGCGGGTTGCGGGGAAGGCAGGCCATCCGAGCCCCTGGTAGGCTGGCGGACACGGCGGCGGGCAACCGCTGCCGCTGCGTCCTCCCAGCGCACCCAGGGTAGGCAGCGTCATGTATTTGGAGTAGCCTAGGAAAGTCATGTTGTAGGCGTCGGCCTGGGGTCGGGGGAAAGGGATGGGCGTAGCGTGGAGCAACACGGTTGGCCGGGTGCGTGCGCGGCGGTTGGTTGCGGTGAGGGGCCAGCAGGGCACCTAGTAGGGCACTCTCCCGCAGCACTGCAGCCACACAGGCGAGCATCCATGGGCTGTCCGTGTACAGCAGCACCGCTCAGGGATAGCTGTTCCAGGTATAAGCGACCGTATCAACTTGCGGCGCACTCGCTTGCGTTCATGCTATGGATCACGTGCGCAATCGCAGCCCACGACGCACCACGATGATGTTGGTGGGGTTGCCCGTGTACAGCAGCGCGCCAAAGGTGTTGGCCGCCGCGTACTCGGCAAACAGGAAGGGCATGGGGTCCACCCCGGTGGCCTTGGCAAAGTAGCACACGATGGGCGTCAGCGTCAGGCTGGCGGGCAAGGGGGAGGGGGAAGGAGAAGAGGGTGGGGACAGCGTGTGTTGAGGAATAGACACAGGTGAGAACATGCGCCGCACGTGCGTTCAGAAATAAGTATAAGTATAATAGTAAGACAAAACCAACACCAGGGAGAATTGCGCGCCGGCCGTGCATAGAGTGTGTGTTTTGGGGCATGCGGAGCAGCCGCCTGCAGGGCAACGGCCGCGGCAAGGCCGGGGCCAGCACAGCCTCTGCACGTCGACCCCAGCGCAGCTGCGGCTGGCACCCGCCCGCCCTGGCCCCACATGCAGACGTCGTTGGAGGTGAAGGTGGTGATGAACGCGCTGATCGAAAAGTAGACCGCAAACAGCAGGAAGCCGCGGCCGCCGGTCCAGGAGGTGAGGCGCAGCGCCAGCCAGGCAAAGATGCCTGCGAATGGCGCGTGCCGGCATGTGGGTCGAGTCCGCGGCCAGGGTCCGGCCGGGTGGGTGAGCACGGCGTGGTCACGGCGCGTGCCGGCATGTGGGTCGGGTCCGTGGCCCAGCGCGAGGGGCGCAGGCAGGCAGGCAGCGTGTCCCCCGCCACCGTAGCTAGCTGCGGACGGACCCCGCTCCCTGAGCCGCTGGTCTGGAAGCAAGGGTGCGAGGCCCTGCCTGCCTGGCTGCCTGGCTGCCTGGCTGGCTGGCGGGGTTTATCACCTGTGGCGTCCAGGGAGCCGGCGATGTAGGCCATGGCCATGAACAGGATGAGGCTGGAGGGGGGAGAAGGGGGGAGGGGAAGGGGAAGGGGAGGAGTGTGTCGGGTTTGTGGCAAGGCAAGGGCGTGGAGGTGTAGGTAGGCCACGGCCACGAGCAAGATGAGGCTGGGGGAGGGGTGAGGGGGAGGGATGGAAAGGGAAAGGAGAGGGGAGGGGTGGCATGCCACTGGGTGTTGCGCGCCTTTCCCACGCCATCACCGCCGCCACAGTCAATGCGTAAGCCCACAACCTTAACGTCGCCGCCAGCGCCCAGCACACACGCGGCCCGGCCGGACAGGTGTATGCGGCGGACCGGACCGGGGCGACCTCACATGCCGTACGGCTGGATCTGGTCGTTGCCCACCAGGCCGCGGCCCACGTCCGCGATGCGCATGGCGGTTGTGGCCAGCATGGCGAGTACGGCGGCCACGGGGGCGATGTAGTACCTGCGGGCGGGGGCGGTGAGGACACGGCAGGGTGGCGGGAGGGGCGTTGGGGCACGGCGGGGGGATGGGGTGGGCCACCCACGCAGGGGCGGCAGCAAGCGGGGCTGGATTGCGCCAGTCCGGCGAGGGAGCGTGGTGCGGTGGCCGCACGCGCAGGCGGGAGGCATCGCGAGCGGGTTCGACAGGAGCCTCAGGGAGCCGCTAGTCCCCCAGTCGCCACGGTACGACCCGACGGAGCGAGAGCTGATAGGTCGCCCGCGCGCCACTAGACGGGTCGGACGGAGCCAGCCGCCGTCCTGCGCCGCTCGGCGTTGTGCACCAGGCGCCTTGAGGCGCCGGAGTTGCGTCGGCGGCAGCGCCTCGCACCTGACATTGATGACGAACGGCTTGCGCCGGCCGCCTGGAAGTGGGACGCTTATCCGACATGGCACGAACACCAGCGCCAGCGTGCCCACGATGGCGAGGCAAAAGATGAGGAGCGCCACGATGGCGCGGAAGCTACTGACGTCAGTCATGCTGGCGCCGCGAGAAGGGGCAACGCCAGGTTGCTAGGCTGGCCGGGTTGTGGCCGGGTCGCCGGGGCGATGCTAAAGAGCACGCCCGCGTGCCGGTGCGCGCCGTGAGGTATGGCTGCTGTTTTCTGCTGCTGCACGCGTTATCCAATGCAGCAAGCGGAGTAACGAAGCAGCTGTAGGCACAGTCCTGTGGTTGAGATACCCGCCGAAGATGTACTTGCCATTGTTGATTGCAGTTGCCCTCTTTTCACAAAATCTTGTGTGTGAAGGCTGTGTCGGAGTGCATCGGAGGCCAAAGTGGGCATGGGCCGTTTCACCTTTGCCCCCCGGTTTTCGCTTTGATTGCTTTTCCAAGTCTTATATTTGTCAAAGCCTGCATAGTCAAGCCTGGTTGCAAGCCTCATCCCGCTCGGCACCCCTGTTTTAGCACGTCTGTTTGTACTTATGGCCACAGCAGCAGCACTAGGAGGGCGCTTGTAGCGCGAGGACATCAACATCAACAGCCACAGCAGCCATGGTACGCGGGTGTTCGACTTGCCGGGACTGGCATGTGCCGTGGACAACAGCGCGACGCGTGCGGAGCGGGACAGGCTCGCCGAGGCCGGGCAGCACACCCCGGCAAAAGCTAGCTCATCTAAGGCCTGTCCGTGACAACACTATTTTGGCCGCGGCCTTCGGAAACCCTTCCAACCATATGTCTGCCTCCCGCGCACCCACCCGACCCCGCCCCTGGTTCAGGGCTGCGGAGCCTCCAGGAGCAACGGATCAGTTGGCATACCCCAGCCCGTCCCCGGCTCGCCGGATGTTGCGGCTGGCGCCAACGGCGGGGCGGCGGTTGCCGAGAAGAAAGCGCCGTCTGGCAAGGTGCGGCCCCCCTGCGGGCTCCATCGCGCCTATCGCACAGCAGCTTCCATACCCATGACCTGCTCCCATCCATCTATCGCAAGGGATCATCTCCGGGTCCGGCCCTAGCTGCCCCGTCGCTCCCGCATTTTTGCTACGTCTCGCCTGTGGCCTGCCCCGCGCCCGCATCCCGACTGCACCCCAGAACTTCGCCAGCCCCAACGGGCCCTCCGGCACGCCACCCACGGCCCCCGGCGGCCGTCCGGTCAAGGTGAGTCGCGTCCTTGGGATGATAAGAGCTATGCTTGCGTCGCACATACCCTGAGCCAAGGCGTTGCTGGCCCCATAACCCCAGGGCCCGCTCTTTGGCCCGGGCGGTGGCGCCCGGAACCTGGAGGACCACTTCTCCGACGATCAGCTCCGGACCTGGAACGTGGCGAAGCTCCTGGGTCGACTGGCGGCGGCAGCAGCCGCCGACGACGCGGGCGACACCTCGCTTCCGTCCTCGCCGGCGGCCGGCTCTGGCGCGCGGGCCGCTAGCCGCCTAGCGCGCAAGGGCCAGGGTGCGGCGGCGGCGGCGGGGCCCGGCAAGCCGGGGTCGGCGCCGGGCTACGGCGGCGGCGCCGCCGTCGGGCCGCTGGGGCCGGGCGGCGAGGACGACGTTGCGGTCAACAGCCGCAAGCAGGTGTCCGAGTGCGCCGTGTCGCTCGAGTTCCTGCTGGAGTTCGCTCGCGAGGTACGACCGGCGGTGTGTGCATGTTCAAGGAATGTCACACAGGCGGTGTGTTCCAGTGTTAACACCACAGGCGGTGTGTGTGCTCTTGCGTGTGCTTGTGTGACGCTCGCGTGCAAGGCGGTGTGGGGTACGGCGGGCGTCTAGGCGCGGCTGGCGGCGTGCGATCACGCTGCCGCCGTGGCCAGGGGGCGGCGCCGCTCGCGGACCCCTCAGCCGCGGCGCTCCCAGTGATGTGCTCCGCCCGCCAGCGCCCCGCCGCCCTGGCCCACCCACATGCCGCCGCCGCGCCGCCCCTGTGCACTCCCGCGCCCCCACCTCAGATTCCGGACGACTGGCGCACCGGTCAGATCGTGCAGGCGAGCGCAGCAGAGGCGCAGCGGCTTGGGGGCCTGCTCCCCTGCACGCGTCCGTCCGTACAGCTGGCTGCTCCCTGGCATGCGTTCCGCACTGCAACGCCACGGTGGCAGCACGTGTGCGGCAGCCCGGGCCTGCAGGCCGCTGCCGACCTCCAGCAGCCCGGGGCCAGGCCGCGACGCCCCGCCCCGCCGCGTCCTCACCTCCTGCCCGCATCCGGGCCCGCTCTATGGGGCTCATGCCCCACCTGCGTACCGGAACCTCCTCGCCCTCCCCCCCTCCCCCGCAGGACCTGATCAAGGGCTTCACGGCGGCTCGCCAGAGCCGCTTCACCGACATGATGCCGTCACGGTGGGTGCGGGATGACTAACGGGGGTTATGAGCTGGGCACGGTACGTCTGCCGGTTGTTGTATCTTGGCAAACCTTCACGAGGAAGCCGTGTCAGGGTGCATCTAGCGGTGTCGGGCTGTATGCCGCGGCGTGAAGCCGCCACCCAAAGACAACAGTAATACGCGGCGGTGCATGATTAGAGATGCGCTTCTGCATCTTAGCCTACGCGAGATCATGCACGTTGAGCAGTAGCACTCTATAGGATGACTTGCCAAAGCCCAACCCTAGGCAGGGGCGACACGGTGTCGCTGCCGCCGTGGTTGCGCCCTGGCGCCTGACGCCGTGCACGCCGCCCGCCACACGCCCGCCGTGCACTCCGCCCGCCAGGCACGTGAAGCGGCCCGACTACTTCATCAGCCACAAGTGGGACTCGCCCTTCCACTACATGGTCCGCTCCGTGCGCGACTACCTGAGCGGCGCGGTTCCCAGCGAGGTGTGTGGCGGGCAGGAGGGGATGGGGGGGATGGAGGGGCCAGGCAGGATCTGGGTATGGGTGGAGGCCGCACGCCGGGCGACGGGGCGGTGAACAGCGAGGTGCGCGGCGGGTAGGGGGCGGGCGCTTGGGACACGATGGGGACGCGGCGGCGGCCGAGGGCTGAGTGCCCAGGGCGGGCCGTGTTTGGGACGTGGGCCGTGGGCCTGGGCGGTGCGCTGGGTCCGTGGGCGCCTGCGCTGCCGCCTGCCGGCCCTCCTCCCACACGACCCCCTGCTGGTCGGTCCCGTCGCCCTCAGGTGTACGTGTGGCTCGACATCTTCGCCGTCAACCAGGTGAGCCAGGCTCCTGGAGGTTGTCAGGCCACTGGGCCGGACTCCCGGGAGCGCATGAGGCTGCCGTTGTACGGAGCCGGCCCAAAGGATCACGGCGCCGGCGTCAACCGTCCTCCGCGCCCCCTTGCTTACCCCCTCCCTCCCTCCTTGCAACAGCACCCGGGCAAGGAACAGGACGACGACCTTGCCCAGCTCAACAACGCCATCACGCACGCCAGCGGAGGTAAGCTAATGGACTAGAATAGCTTCTTACCAAACCTATGGAAATGTATCATTGTTTGAAAGGAGACTCACAGGCCCAACTGAATCACGCCATCACACACGCCAGCGGAGAAGGGCGGCGCGGCGGTCTGCACGAAAGGCATCAGGCCAGCAGGGGCGCGGGTGTGGCCAGCCGGCCCCCATCCCAGTCCTACAGCCAGTCGGTCCGCTATCCGCGTCACCCGTCCGCCTCCGGCTCTTGCCCGCCAAGCATGCTGGTGGTGTTGGACCGCCATGATTGCATAAGACACACGTTCTGTTCTACCTTACACTGGAACACACACGGTACAAACACGGTACAACCGAAGTGTGTCACATATGGTACACGTGAGCACACGAACACACGAACACAAGGCCTAACTCAACCGCGTGCCGCCTGCCCGCCAGGCACGCTTGTGGTGCTGGATCACCAGGCGGGACCGCTGGGCCGCGTGTGGTGCCTGTTCGAGGTGCGTTGGGCGAGCTGCAGCCGAGCGCTTGACCAGCCTGGGCCGGGGGCCGTGCGCGGTGGGTTTGGCACGTCGTCGTGCCCGGCCGCTCGCTCAGCAAGCTTTCTCTGCATGCACTGCCGTACTGCTGCCGTACAGCTGCCGTACCACATCCTCCCGCGCCCACCCAGATCTGGATTACGGTCCGTGACAAGGGCCTGGGCTCGCTACACCTTCTCACGTACGGCTTCACTAACAACGACATCCGCGACTGCTTCCAGGTGGGGGCCGTGGGCCATTGGGCTGCGGTGGTGGGTGGGGGCTCGCTCTGGGTGGGGCTCGCGGCAGCAGGGCTGAAGGGCGGCCCAGGGGACGACCCAGTGGTCCGGCCGCCAGGAATTGCTACCAGGTGCGGTCCATGGGTTGGCAGCGTGGGGTCGTGAGGCGGTCGGGCGGCCCAGGGGCTAACCCCGAGGGCACAGCATGCGGGATTGCTCCGGTTTGGGGGCCGCGGGCCGTGGGCAAGCAATGAGGGACAGGAAGGCAACTGGAGCGGACTACTCTCAGATGCAATGGAGGCCGTGGGGCTCTGGGCTGTGGCTTAGATGAGTCGCGCTCACACCGGATGGAGAATCGTGGCACGGACCGCAGCCGCCCTTGGCACGGCCCCACCGCCAACGCCCTGCTGCTGCCTCGCCGCCAGGCCATCGACGTCAAGACGGCCAAGGCCACCAACGAGGACGACCGGCAGCGCATCCTGCGCTACATCGAGCGCTCCTACGAGTCGCTGGACGAGTTCAACGAGATGCTCAAGCTGCTGTTCCTGCTGGTGGGGCCCCGGGAGGCCATGGCTGGGAGAGGTTGGGTTAGTGCCGGCGGTTGGGAAACCATTGAAGTCTCCAAGCTGTTAACGCGCCCACACACGCTGACACGCTCTCAAACGGTATGTCATGTGGTCGCAGGACCCACTCGACTACTCATCCGACATCAAGGAGATGCTGCGCAGGTGCGCATCACGGTCAGGCCAACTGGCGCCGTACGTGCGGCCCGCGAGCCCCCAGCCTCTGCCCCAACCGCCACGCCATGCCGCTCTCGGCCCCCTTCCCTGCACCTGCGCTGACGCAAACACACCGTGCCGACACGGCCCCCACGTTGCCGCCCGTCACCCACCCTCGGCCCCGCCAGCATCACCTTCACCGCGGGCACCGCCGGCGCCGGCCCGGCCCACGGCGCCAGCATGCCCCACATGCACGAGGAGCAGCCCGGAGGCGGCGCGGCGGGCGGGGGCGGCTACCCGAGCCAGGTAGCCCGCGAGACGGGCAGCGGCGCGGGCCCGGCCTCGGCGCTGGACCCGCTCAAGAGCACCGCAGAGGCGGCGGCGGCCCTGACCCACGCGGCGGCGCAGGTGCGGCTCCTGCCGCTGCATTTCGCCGCGCTACGTCGCTGGCTGGCTGCGGGTTGCTCCGAGGAGGGCAGACGTGGGTGGTGGCTTCGGCGTCTTGGGGTGTGCAGGCCGTGGCCCTCGCTCGCCCCTCACCTCGCGTCACCCCCGGCCCCCCACCATCCCTCGCCCCTGCTGTCCGCCCCCCAGGTGGCGGCCGCGCGCGACGCGTGGCGTGTGCCCATGGTGGTGGAGCGCATCCGCGCTATGGACCCCACGCTCATCCAGAAGGAGAGGTGGGCGCGTCAGGGCCTGGGCCCGCCCCTCTCCCCCATGAGCTGCAGCATCCATGGCCTAGCCAGCGGGATGCTCCTGCGCTCCCGCCCTCCTCGGACTCATGTGCGGCCCCGCCCTTGCCGCGGGTACGGGAAAGACTCACTTTCGCGCCCGCCCCTAACGCCTCGCCTGCGTTGCCGCCGCAGCCGCACCGGCGGCGGCCGCGCGGTGGCCGGGCCCAGCCTGATGGTTGTGTACGGCGTGGTGGGCAGCGGCAAGAGCACCTTTAGCGCCTCGCTCACACGCATCGCGCAGGAGCGGCGCGAGCGCGAGGCGCGGCGGCTGGTGGGTGGGGCAGCGGCTGAGGGTGGGGGGCGGTGCAGAGGCGGGGCACGACAGTCACAAGGGGCTTGGCGGCTGCCGGGGGCTGGCGCGGGGCGGGGCGGCGGCTGCACAGCTTCTCACCAGGTCCCAGCGCTGGGTCCGGAGTATGAGGTTGTTGTATCCTGGATGCGGTGCTGGTCCGAACCCTGCCTGCCAGAACGGCCTGGCCTCCCCTGACGACCCGCTGACGTCGCTGGAGCTGCCGGAGGTGCAGGTGGGAACACGGCCTGAGCTTGAGCTGTCTTGGTGTGATGCTTCCGAGGGTTGTCGAGCGCTCGTGGGCGCGCGGCGGTGTGTACGTCCCTGCAGGAGCACACGCCGCGGCCAGGCGGCTGGGCAGGGCCCGTCTCCGGTGTAGGGGACCGCGGGGCCCGCCCCGCCGCCTGGTGTGCTGCCCCGTGCATGGCTTCACCCTGGTGCATCCCCTCCGCCCCCTCCCCGCCGCATCCCCATCCCTCAGGTGGACGCCTGCCACTTCTGCAAGCAGAGCGATCGCAGGCGCACGGGTGCGACCCCAGGGAAAGGGCCGGAGCATGCACAGCCGAAGGCGGTCTCAGGGCTGGGGGGCCGGGTGCCAAGACGCACGGTGGGCTGCCCGGTGGGCTGATCGCAGGCGCACGGGCGCATTGGGTAGGGGCGTAGGTGAGGTGGCTGCGGCTGGGATGCTAGGGCCAAGGCCGCGAGGCGCACGCGTGGCGCCGTTGCCGGGATCCGCTGCGCATGCCCAAACGCCTCACAGCCCGCCCGCTATCCCTCGGTCCCTCCCCGCCTCCCCTCCCCAGCATGTCGCTTCACCCCTGGCACCTCCCCGGGCCCGCTGTGCCTGTCCGAGCGCTCCTGCTAGCGCCCCCACCCAGCACCTTGCGCTGCTCCCTGTTTCCACCTCCTCTCCTCTCCTTCCCGCCCTCCCCTCCCGCCAGACCCGTTGCGCATGCTCAAGTCCCTGGCCTACCAGCTGGCCACCAACGTGCCCGAGATGCGCCCCATCTACACCTCGATGCCCTCCGAGTCGGTGTCCAAGATCAGCCGCCTCGAGGAGGCCTTCATTGAGCTGCTGCAGCGGCCCATCCAGGCGAGCAGCGGGCCAGCGCGCTGGGGGCAGGCGGTGGCGAGCTGGGGGGCAGGGAGGAGAGGCGCCAGGAGCGCCCTGCAGTTGGACCTTGGACGCCTCGCAGGGCGCCAAGGGCCTTGCGGCGGCCAACCGAGAGGGCTTCCCCTCACGGCCCCCTGCAACTGCCCACACCCCCGTCGCTTCATTCCGCCGCTCTGTCCTCGTCTTACCCGCCCTCACTCTTCCCGCCAACGTCGCATCCCCCACGCCATGCAGGACTACCTGGAGGGCAGCCAGCTGCCCAGCGGCCCGGGTTTTGCGGGCATGGGCGCAGCGCAGCGCGGCCGCGAGGGCCGGTGAGGGGGCACCCACGGTTGAGACGCTCGTGCACCGCAGCGTGGCGGGTCCGCTCGCCGTTCTGTCGCTTGCCAGCCAGCCAGCTGCCGTCCTCGTGTGCTCCTGGGATAGCCGCCTTGCTACACTGCACGCCCCCTCCCTGGGCACCTCGCAGCGGCCGCGCCAAGCAGCTGGTGCTCCTCATCGACGGCGTCGACGAGGCCGACGGGTGCGGCCTTGAGGGCTGCAGCCAGGGCTCGGCCTAGACGCACGGCCCAGATAATAATAATAATAATAATAATAATAATAATGATGATAATAATAATAATAATAATAATAATAATAATAAGAATAAGAATAAGAATAAGAATAAGAATAGTAATAATAAATGTGGCTATCCCATTTGTAATCACGGTCATGGGCTGCACAGGGGGAAACGCACGGCCCAGACGTGCGCGCCTTCCGTTGCGCGTTGGTGCTCGTGGCGCGAGGCCGGGCCCAAGCGGAACGGGGCCCTCGACGCACCGCCCGACGAACTTGAGGGCGCAGCTACACCAAGGGCCCTCGACGCACCGCCCTGGCGGCGGCGCCTCTTGCACCTCGTACTGTCGGCCTCCCACCCGTTGGCAGCCCTGCCTGCGCTTCGCCTAGGCCACACCTTGCGCCTCACGCGTGCTGCTGCTGCCCCTCTCCGCCCCGTCGCGGCCCCCCAGCCGCGCCTACCTGGTGCTGCTGCTGCTCCGGCTGGCCTGACCCTGCCCCCTCCCGCTGTCCCTGTCTGCCAGCCGCGCCGGCGCGCTGGACAACAACGTGCTGCGGCTGCTGCGCGAGCACTTCCCCAAGCTGCATCCCGCAGTGCATGTGGTGGTGTCGTGCCGGCACAGCAGCAGGGCCGACGACCCGCTCGCGGCGCTGCGGGTGAGGGCCCGCACCGCGCACAGCCGCAACACAGCACTCAGTGGGGACCTACGGCCTGCGGCTAGGCCGCCAGAACGCTGTGCCGCTATCAGGCAGCAGGCCAGGGCAACCCGAGTGCCCAAATGTGCTGAGCAGCAAAAGCCGGGCCGCAAGGGGCGATGGGGGGCTCCCGGGCGGCAGGGGGCAGACCCGCAAGCCAGCGCGCACCAACGGTCCGCTGACCCACGCGCAGGGCCGGTACGACAAGACCCGGACGACGGTGTACGACGCTGCTGAGGAGCTGCGGCAGAACGAGCACGTGCGCAAGCTGCTGGAGGTCAAGCTGCACCCGCCCAACTGCCGCCTGGACCCGGGGCAGTGCTCCATGCATGAGCCGGTGGGTCGTGGGTTCGCTGGGGTGAGCTACTTGGTTGTTGAGCAACTGCGACGCCGCAGACAGCCGGAATGGGCTGCGTACGGGCTGCGTACGGGCTGCGTACGGGCTGCGTACGGGCTGTTGGCCGCAGGCGGATGGGAGTGTGGGATCCCAGAGCCCAGTCGCCCGACCAGGGTTGGTGTACGCGTGCACTCGGGGTAGTAGCTGGCGGCGGCTGGGGTCGGCGGCCGGTGTTGGCCCTGGCCAGGCGCTGCCGCTGCCTCACGGGCAGAGGGGGTTGGGCGCTTGTTCGCCCTTGTGGAGACCCCCGCCGTGTCATCACCACCCGTGTGCAGGAGACGCTGCGTGCGGCGGTGACGCTGGTGTCGGACAAGTCCCACGACAGCATGGTGTACATCAAGGTGCGGCCGGCCGTGGGTGGGCGGTTGGGTTGGGTTGGGTTGGGTGGTGGTTGCAATGTGAGGGGGAGGGTGCGTGAAGGGAGCAGGCGAGGCGGGGCCAGGCGCCAGGTGCTGCACGTGACAGGCTCACACAGGCTCACGGCGGCCTGGCGCACGTAAAGGTGCGGCTGGAGTGGTGGGCGGTGGAAAGGGGGGGCACACCGACACGGTGCTTTGTCACTTGATTTAAAACTGGACACACGTTGGGGTACACACGCGCACGCGTGCGTGTGTTGACAAATAGGTGAAATATAGTAAGCGCGACCCGCGCGGCACGCCCGTGTGTCTTGAGCCCCTGTTCTCGCGAAACACACACGCGCCAATGAAGACACGTGGCAATGAAGACACGCGCCAATGAAGACACGTGCCAATGAAGACACGTGCCAATGAAGACACGTGCCAATGCAGGCACGTGCCAATGAAGACACGTGCCAATGAAGACACGTGACCATGAAGACACATGCCAAATCCTGAATGCAAAGGTCTCGCCCCGACGCCAGGTGGTGCTGGAGCACATGGCGGCAGTGATGAAGGAGCAGCTGCGGCGGCAGCGCGAGGAAAAGGCGGTGCTGGACAACATCAAGGCCGTGTCCGACATCAACGCCCTGGTCGCGCAGCTGCACAGCGGCGCAGCCACCGCCGGCCCGGGCCAGGGCCAGGGCCAGGCCGGCGGCAACGCGGCCGCTACCGCCGCGCTTGCGGCGGCGCTGGGCCTGGCGCCACCGGGCCGGGGCATGGGCGGCGGCGGCGGCGGGGGCGGGCACGTCAACATCCTGTCGCTGGGGGACGCAGCGGCGCGATCGTGAGTCCGGTGCCGGGGACTCGAGCCTCACGGCCTCGCGCGACCGCATGCTTGGGAGCCACGGCTGCCCCACATGGCGCCCGACCGCCGCCCCTCACATTCCGCGCGCAGCGGCGACGCCAGCTCCTCGCGCACCCCGGTGGACGCCGACACGGCCGCCTCGGCCATCGGCGCCAACATCAAGGCCCTGCTGGCGGCGCGCATGGGGTGAGCCAGGGGCGCGCTCGCGGGCGGATGCGCCGCCCAGCCCTGCTGCCACGCGTCGTCCTCCCAGCTCGCAACGCCTCATGCCTCCCGACTTCAGCCCTTCACGCGCCGCACCCCTGAACCCTTGTGCCTGTGCCCCCCTGGAGCCCTCTGTGCGTGTCGCCCCCTGAGCCCTCTGTGCCTGTGCCACCCTGCCCACCGCAGGCAGCTGGCGGCGGGCGGCAGCCAGGCGCTGGCGGCGCTGGATGCCGAGGTGCAGGAGCTGGTGCGGGGGCAGTTCAGCGGGCCCGCATTCACGCCGCAGGAGCTGGCGGCAGGTGGCGCCGCGGCGCAGGCGCAGACGTCGGGGTGAGCGGGGCATGCTTCACGCGCGCATGGAGACGCCGGGGCGGGGGCTGGTGCAGGCGCTGTGGTCGGGGCTGGTTGGGTCGGCCTCCCACCTGGCTGGCGCCGACAGCTGCACGAGGCCTCCACCAGCGAATGGCCCCGCCGCAACGTGCCCGCCGGGATCTGTCCGTTGCTGCTGGGGCTTCTCCGGGGTGGGAGGCTAGGCCATGCATGTGCATGTACATGTGCATGTGCATGTGCATGCGCATGTGCATGTGCATGTGCATGTGCATGTGCATGTGCATGTGCATGTGCATGTGCATGTGCATATGCATGTGCATGTGCATGTGCATGTGCATGTGCATGTGCATGCGCATGTGCATGTGCATGTGCATGCGCATGTGCATGTGCATGTGCATGTGCATGCGCATGTGCATGTGCATGTGCATGCGCATGCGCATGTGCATGTGCATGCGCATGTGCATGTGCATGCGCATGCGCATGTGCATGTGCATGCGCATGTGCATGTGCATGTGCATGTGCATGCGCATATGCATGTGCATGCGCATGTGCATGTGCATGTGCATGGGCCCGCACCCCGCAACGCACTTGCCTGCATCCGCAACGCGTCCACCCCAATCCCGCAACACGCCCCAGAATATCGGTGGGCGGCAGCGGCGTGCGGAGGGGCATGAGCCGCAGCCTGGCGGCCCTTACGCGGCGCGGGTGAGCGGGGCGGCGGGAGAGGGGGACCCATTGAAGCGGGCCTCCTGAGCTGCGCTGCCCAGCAGAGCTCGCCGGCCGTGCCCGCGCGGGCTGCGTCTGGCCATGAGCTGCCCATGAGCTTCCGCGTGCTGCCACTGTGGTGCTGTTTGTTCCGGGCGCAGGCCCAGCGCCTTTGCCGCCGCCACAGGCGGCCGCTCGGGCGCACCCAGCGTTGCGGCGCTTGCGCTGGCGGGGCAGCAGGGCGGCGGCGGCGGCGGCGGTGGGGGCGACATTGACGACTCGTTCCGCTGGAACTGGCAGGTAGGCAGTGACGAGGCGGTGGATGGCCAGCATGCGATTGGCTGTGTGGACTGGGCTGTGGCTGGGTCGCGGTGGGGGCTGCGGCACGATGGTCGGATAGGCTGGACTCGGCGCCCGCTGCTAGCGAATTCAGCACGGCTCCCACTGTCTTGGGGACTGGAGTCGTCGGGTGTCCGTCGGTCCAAGCGCCCATGCATTGGTGTTCCGTACAAGGAGAGCACTCGTTGAACGCGCCCTCGCCCCCTTGTGTCCACAGGACATCAAGAACCTACCCAACGGCCTGGACGCGGCTTATCGCCAGGTGGGTCTGGGGCCACGGTTGCCTGCGGGACCTAATGCGCGGTAACCCCAGACAGCGTTGGATCTCGGCCCGGAAGCCGTAACGCGCCGCCGCCCGGTCCGGCCCTCTGGCTGCCTGCCTGCCTGCCCCGCCGGCCGGCTGTGCAGATCTTCATCGGCTGCTTCCAGAAGCTGGCGCCGCAGTCGCACGCGCAGGTCATGAAGCTGCTGCAGGTGCGTGGGGGCCGGAGTGTGCGTGGGGCCGGAGTGTGCGTGTGCGTGCGCAAGGGTGAGTCCACTGTCTGCGCTTGCGTCACTGCGCGGTTGTGGGCTCGGCTGGGAGGGCATTGCTGGGGGCCCGCGCGCTCTTGGTGATGGAAAGGAAGAGCCTGGGCGAGCCCCCGGCTCGCTGCTGCCAACAGCCCAGCCCCAGCCGTGCTGCGCCACGCCCTCCCGGCACTCCAGCAGTCGGGGTGTTAAGGGCGCTGCCGGGTGTGCCCTGGGCCTGGGGCCGCTGCTCTGCACAGCCCAGCACCAGCCCCACTGCGCCCCAGCCATTCCGCGCCCTCCCTCTGCCCCGCAGGTGCTGCTGGCGGCTCGCGAGCCGCTCACTCGCAACCAGCTGCAGGCGCTGCAGGTGTGTGTTCAGAGATAAGTATAAGTATAATAGTAATACAAAAGGGGGAAGGGGGCTGCTCTCACGCGTGCGTTGGAAGCGAAGCAAGCAGCCGGGCGTGCAGGAGCGGCGGCGGCTCAAGCCCGCGTGGGCCCGGCTGTGCGACTCGGTCGCTGCTGCCCTCGCCCACGTCAGTTTTCTTCACTGCATCTTCTTGCCTCCGCTCACCTCTGGCCTCGGCAGCGGGGCCTCCATAGCTAATTCCTGAGATCCCCACGCACGCGTTTTGCACAGCCTCCAAGACGCAACCCCATCCCTAGCCCACACCCCCACACACCCCCACACACGCTGATCCCGCCTCCCAACCCCACCGTCCCTCACCCCTACACCCACACCCGCAGCTGGTGTCGCACGTACGCGACCTCCACAACCTACCCGGCTGGGGTGTGCTGTTCTACGAGCGCGACTACATGGTCAGTGGCGGGCAGGCAGGGGGGCCACGGTGGCTGCGCGGGGGAATGCAGGGGCTGCCGGCGCGGCAGTGTAAGCACACGTAACCCCGACGTGCCCCCGCCAATGCCTTGACTGCCCTGTCCTACGCTACCCGGCCCTGCCCTGCCCCTGCTGCCCCCTCGCCCAGATCTTCCACATGCACAAGTCGCTCTTTGACTTCCTCAGCAACCGCAAGGTGGGCACCCGGCCGCATGCGGGTGAACCCTTTACCCGCCTGACCCATGCGGCACGATCCGGTGGCGAGCGCAGCCCCCTGCTGCCATGGGTGACATGGTCCCCGCTCCGTCCAGTCCACCACCACCAACACCTTCAACACCTTCACCACCGCGCACCGCCATCAACGCCTCCTCCCTCATCCCAACAACCCCCCCAACAGGAGGCGGGCCCCTTCTTCGTGGACGCGCAGCGAGGCCACAAGCTCATCGCCACGCAGCTGTTCAAGGAGATCATGATGGCGCCCGTGGCGGCGGCGGCCGCGGCGGCCAGTAGCGGCGCGTCCGTCATCGGCGGCGGAGGCGGCGGGGGGCAGGGCGGCGCCTCGGACGCGCTGTCGTCCAGGTGGGCTGCGCTGGGGTGACGACGTGTACGGCAACCAGCGCACTGCGCAGGGCTGGACCCCACATCATCAACTCTGCCTGTTTCTCCCCTTCCCCTGCTCCGAACCTCTCCTCCCCTACCCCCATCCAGCGCCGTGTCCGGCTTCGCGCTACGCACACGAACCCTAGCATCCCCTCCACCTCTCCCCTGTCCTCTCCCCTCTCCCCTCCCCGCCCTCAGCGCCGTGTCCGGCTACACGCTGCGCTACGCGGTAACGCACCTGGCGCTGGCGGACATGCTGGAGGAGCTCAGCCAGCTGCTGCTCAACTTCGACTACTGGGAGACCATATTCGAAAAAGTGCGAGGGTGTAGGGAGGCGCCAGCGGACTATGTGGACCCGGTCAGCGGGCTGTACGGGCCCTCGCTGCAGCAGCCGCTGCCTCGGGGCTTACCCAACAGGCCCCCGCCATCATGCATGTCCCTCACTTGAGACCCTGTGCACCAATCACTTACCCTTTCCTTTCCTATTTGCAACTCACCTCTCTCTCCCCATCGCGCAGGGCCTGGGCCTGGAGGTGCTAAGCGACCTGATCCAGATCCGAGGCTGGGAGCTGCCCAAGGTGTGTTATGCAAGGGGCCAGCAGCGGCCGGGCGGGCTGGTACTGCGCATGTGCTGCGGGCTACCCCCCCATTACCCCCATATCTTGGCCTCTCCGCTCTCCCTGCCGTTCTCCCAATCGCCACTGCCCGGCACCCCCACTGCGCCCACAACCCCAGGACGCCATCGCGGAGGCGGACGTGGTGGCGGCCTCCTCGACGGTGGTGTCGCACGTCATCCGATGGCTGCAACGCGACGGCGCCATGCTCAAGCAGTACCCCAAGGTGGGGCGAGGCCGGCATGCCGCACGTGCTGCTTGCGTGGGACCGCTTAGGCGATGTTCCCCAAGGCGGGCCAAGGCAGTGCCCCAACGTCGGCATGTGAGCCACGGCTCGGGACGCATGGCGGAAGAGGACACGCGCCCGCGGCCGCCCGACACGTGTTGCGCACACATGGGATTGCTTGTTTGGGCGCTGTGCCGGCGCCGATGTGCTTCGGTGCTGGTGGCCCCTGCCCTGCGTCACTCGGGCCGCGGTGACCGACCGTGTGTGGCGCTCCCTGTACGGCGCCGCGCTCCCTGCACGACAGGCGGTGCTGCAGCTGGCCACCGACACGCCCGTCAACTCGCTGGTCAGCAAGGCGGCGCTCAGCTACCACCGCCGCCCGCACGCGTACCTGGTGAACAAGGACGCGGGCTGGCCCAGCAGCTTGATGACGCTGGAGAGCACCAGCAGCCACCGCACCAACAGCGTGGTGAGATGGGGCCGGCGCGCTGCCGCGAGTGCCACAGGGATGCATGGACGCTGTGGAACGGCCCCGCTGCTGGTTGCTGCCATGGGAGCCATGCATGCCAGACGTCAGAGGGGCCAACCGGGCGTGCGGGGCGGGCCGGCGTTCGACGGCGGGCGTCTGGAGGTCGCGATGGCGCGCGACGAAGCAGTTCAAGCCCCACAACGCCCACCCTCTGCCGTGCCTCAACCCCCTTGCCCGCCCGCTTGCTTTCGCGACCTCTACCAACTGCACAACCCCGCCCTCCAGGTCTTCCTGCCCAAGGACGGCGGCCCCTCCACTAGCCTGCGCCTGGTTACGGGCAGCGGCGACGGCGTGGTGCGGGTGTGGGACATGCGCTCGGGCGACCTGCTGTTCGCCATGCAGCCGCCGTCGCAGGTGGGGGCCCGGATGCAGGGGGCTTGGGCGGGTTGGGGGCGGGGAGGTTGGGGGGTTGGGGCTTGCGTGCTGGGTGAGCTGGGCGCTGCGAGCTGTTGGGGTGGACTGCAACCTGCTGCGGATAATGTAAAGAGCCGCGCCGCTCCCGTGGAGCCGTGCGTTGCCGCGCCCCTGCTTACCGCGGCCCCGCGGCCCCCCGCTCCCACCTCCCTCTGTCCTACCAGGGCTCCCGTCTGTACAAGCGAGTGTGCTGCTTGCTGTTTGCTGTCCGCCAGGGCATCCACACAGCCTCATGCCCGTGCCTGCCCCCGCTGCGCCCCCGCCCCTGCTGCCCTCCCCCAGTCCTACCAGGGCTCCCCCCCCGCCGTCAAGGTGGTGGCCGTGGCCTCGCTGCCCGGGGGCACCACCCTGGTCTGCTCCGCCGGCAAGGACGCAGCGGGTGAGCAGGGCGGCACGTGGCCCCCCCGCAGCCTGATCGCCCCAGCAAGCCCGGGTCCTGGCCCTCGCGCGCTGGTGCCTCCCCACCTCGCAACCCCCGCAACCCCCGCAACCCCGCAACCCCCGCAACCTCCGCACCCCCCACCCACAGGCGCGGCGCTGGCGATGCCTGCCTTCCATTGTGTGCGTCCCAACCCCCGGCTCCCCCGACCCCGAATGCTCCGCAGTGCAGATCCATCACCTGCGCCTGCCCCATGCAGACTCCATGCGAGCGCCCTTGCGCCACACCTCTCCCGCCTCGCCCACTGCCTCGCCCACTGCCTCGCCCACTGCCTCACCCACTGCCTCACCCACTTCCTCGCCCACTGCCTCGCCCACTGCCTCACCCACTGCCTCACCCACTGCCTCGCCCACTGCCTCGCCCACTGCCTCGCCCACTGCCTCGCCCACTGCCTCTTCGTTGTGCGCGCTACCCCGCTCCGCAGTGCGGCTGTGGAACGTGCGCACGGGGCAGCCCTTTGCCGAGCTGGGCAAGGGCGGCGCCGTGCTGAGCGGCACCGTGCGGGCGCTTGCCGTGTCCCCCAACGGCCGCGTCATCCTGTCGGCGGGAGACGACCTGGCGCTGCGGGCCTGGACGCCGGGGTGCGTGGGTGGTGACGGGTGGGTTGGTGGCGGCTGCTGGTGCCGTACACGTGGGCGGTGGTGCTTGGACGCCGGGGTGCGTGGATGGTAGTGGGGCTGCTGCGGCGCTGGCAGCTGGCGTAGGTCCATGGGGAGGGCATGTGGGGGAGCTGGCGTAGGTCCATGGGGAGGGCATGTGGGGGAGCTGGCGTAGGTCCATGGGGAGGGCATGCGGGGGAGCTGGCGAGGGGCTGCAGGCGCGCAGGCGGCGGGTGCCTGGCGTGTCAATGGCCGCAGGTGACGAAGAAGGCGCGGCGGAATGACCCCAAGCCGCCCTCTTTCCCGTGCCGCAGGAAGCCAGCAGGCCATGGAGCCATGCACGGCGCCGCCTCGGGCCAGCTTGGGCCCTCCGCGCTGGCGGCCGCCGCGCCAGCCGCCACGCCCGCCGCGCCTGGCGCTGCAGCGACTGCCGCGCCCGCGGCCCCTGCCGCGCCCGCGGCCCCAGCCGCGGCAGGAGCCGCTCCGGCGGCTGCCGCCGCCAGCAGCAGCGCTGCTGCGGCCAGCGGCGGCTCGCCGCAGCCCTCGTCGCGGCGGGGCTCCGTCACAGGGCCGGGCCACGGCGCCGGGTCGCTGGCGGCGGACCTGGCGTCGCTGGGCATGCACTCGGGCACCAGCGACGACGAGGAGGAGGGCGAGGCGGAGACGGACCCGGCCAAGCTGTGGGCCTCGCCCGTGTCAACCACGCTGCAGGTTGGGGCGGCGGGGATTACCTCAGGGGGAGACGGCAGGTCCGGTGTTGCGGCGCTGCGCTCCTGGCCGCCGTTGCCCGTTGCCCGTTGCGCTGTCGCGCGTGCGGACAAGCCTTGCTGCGAGCGTTGCGGCGCCCTGGCGCACTAAGGGTGCCCGGGCTCAAGATCAGAGCAAGCCAACGTGTCAAACCACCTCCCCGCCGCCCCCTGTGCCGCAGGACAAGCCACACAAGAAGGTCATACGCTGCGTGGCGTTCAGCTCCGACGGCAGCCTGGTGAGGCAGCGCACCTCCTCGGCCTGGCTTTGGACGCCGCAATGAATGCCCGTGCCGGGGCCGAGGGCCTACATTACAATCCTCCTGCCTGCAACGAACCTCGCTCTCTCCTCGCCTCCCCGCGCCCCCAGTTTGCGACCGGCTCCGATGATGACGCCTCCACCAGCGCCGTGGCTCTGTGTCTGTGGGAGACGGCCGGCTTCCGCATCCGCGCCATCCTGCGCGGCCACATCAACTGCGTCAAGTGCCTGGCATTCTCTACGAGGCCGCTGGTGCCCGGCGACGGCCACGCGGACGCGCCCGCGGGCACCGGACCCAGCGCGGTTCGCGCGTCGCAGCACCTGCTCGCCTCCGGCTCGGCGGACCGGTGCGCACTGGGGCGCTGTCATGGTGCCTGGGGCCCTGCAGCAGCGGCCAGCGGCAGCGGGGGCAACCGCCCTGCCCTGACCACGCGCCGCGTCCCCAACCCGGGGTTCCTCCCTGCCCCGATCCCGCCTGATGACACTGCAGCACGGTGCGGCTGTGGTACACCAAGCTGCCGTCCGCGGCCGCGGCCAAGGCCGCGGCGGCCGGCGGCGCGGCGGCGGACGAGCTGTGGGCCCTGCCCAGCCCCACGCTGCAGGTGGGTGGGGGCGGATTGCGCTAGCGCCGGCGCGGTGCTGTCCTCGACAGCCTGGGGCGCCCCGCTAACCGCAACAACTACGGTAGTACGCGGTTTGCAACCGTCAGTCGAGACCTAACCGTCAACCGCCAACCGCCGCCCAATCGCAGGGCCACACTGCGACGGTGCGGGCGGTGGCCTTCTCGCCGGACGGCGTCAAGATAGCCAGCGCCGGGGAGGACCGCACGGTGGGTGCCAGCGTGCGGCTTGGCTGGGCTTGCCGAGGTTGCTGGGGACCGCAGGACGGCGGACGGCACGGCGGGTGCTAGGGCAGGCGGCAGGGATCGATAGGAACCCACCGACGAAGTGGTGGGTGCAGGGGCAGGGGCGCATATCAGTGGGCCCCACGGACGCAGGCCGGCAGCGGCATAGCTCAGCGCAACGAGGCCTGGCCGCGCTCCCCCCACATCCTCTTGGCAGTACTTTCCACCCACCCCACCGGGCGTGTGCTGCCTCCGGCCCTGCTTGGGCCCTGCGCAGGTCCGGCTGTGGGGCGTGCAGTCGCGGCAGCAGCTGGCGGTGTTCCACGGCCACAGGTGAGGCCGCGGCCGGCCCTGCCCTCCCGTCGCCACGCATGGTGCACTGTGCGGCAACAGCCCCACCCAACAGCCCCACCCAACAGCCCCACCCAACAGCCCCACCCAACAGCCCCACCCAACAGCCCTACCCAACAGCCCTACCCAACAGCCCCACCCAACAGCCCTACCCAACAGCCCTACCCAACAGCCCTACCCAACAGCCCCACCCAACAGCCCCACCAACAGCCCTACCCAACAGCCCTACCCAACAGCCCTGGCCCCCGCAGAGCGCATCCATGCCCTTGCCCTTGCCTGCCGCTGCCCGTCCCCCTAACGCTCGCCTCCTGCACACTCCACGACCCTCCCCTCCCCGCGCCCGCCTCTCGCCACGTGCTCGCAACCCTCAACCTGCCAGCGCCGCCGTGGTGGGGCCTCCCTGCCTCCTCTTCCTTGCACCCCAACGCGGTACCCCTCCCTCCCTCCCCCGCGCCCGCCTCCCGCCACCCTCAACCCGCAGCGCCGCCGTGGTGGGGTTGTCCTTTGACGCCGACGCCATGGTGCTGTCGTCCTGCTCTGACAGCGAGGTCCGGCTGTGGGACACCAGCAACTACCCGCAGGTGCTGGCGGGGAGGGAGGAGGGAGGAAGAGGGAAGGGCGGCAGGCCATGCGTGGGAGACGGAGTGAAGCTGGTTGTGGGGCTAGGGGACGCCGGCCGCGCGGCGGGGCGGGGCGGGCCCTGCAGCCTGCTTTCTAGCGCGATCCTTGCTCCGTCCTGGGGCGAGCAGCCGGCTGCCGCCGAGCGTTGTGACAGCGGTGGCGGTGTCGCTGCAGGTGACTGTCATGCACGGCCACGAGAGCGGCGTCAACACCATCGCCTTCACCTCGGACGGCAAGGTGCGGAGCGCTGTGGACGTCCAGCGTAGGGCGAGGCTGGAGCGGGGCCGGGAACCACCACGTCCAGGCCGCCCCCTGCCTGCACGTCTGTCGCCACCTCCCTGCACGTCTGTCGCCACCTCCCTGCACGTCCCCACCTCCCTGCACGTCCATCCCCACCTCCCCGCCTGCACGACGTAGTCCGGCCCCGCCCCCCTCTGCACCGCCGCCCCCCACCCCCGTCACCTCCTGGCCTGTGGGGCAGCCCGCGCACTGCCGGGCCGCCTGGGCCCCCGCGCCTGACCCCTCCCGCCTTGACCCACCCCGCCCGCGCCTCGCTGCACCGCCGCCCCCCCCCCCCCCCCCCCCCCCCCCCCCCCCCC
>BDDC01000576.1:39233-53576 GCA_001662425.1 Chlamydomonas sphaeroides
TGGAAGGACTGCGGAGACACCAACTGGACCAAGGTGGGGCCCGGGGGGGCCGCAGTGATGTCGTCAACATACGGCAGCTAGCACGCAGCAGCCCCGGCAGCGCGGCCAGCCGGCAGCTCGGTTGCGACCCACTCAACACAACACAACACATCACAACACAACACAACACAACACAACATCCGGCGCCCTGCCTCGCCGCAGAGCAAGACGGCGCCGCGCGACCCCACCGGCGCCGCCGGGCACAGCGGCTCCATCATCGCGCTGGCCTTCAACCCGGCCGACGACGATGGGCCCACGGACGACGGCGCCGGCCGCTCGCGGCTGCTGGCCACTGCCTCGGCCGACAAGACTATCCGGCTGTGGCAGCTCAACGTGCGCGGGGGCTGGGCGCGGTCCACTTCGGCTGGGGCCTCCCTGGCACGCCTCCGTCCTCCCTGCCAGTGCAGCTCATCGCTATCCAGCCTACTGCAGCCCAACCTAAGCCAATGAAGTCATGCGCCACAACCAACGCAACCCGCATGCACACCGCGACACGCAGGAGGGCCGCAAGCTGACGGACGAGCAGGCCCGCACCATCGCGGCCGTGACCAACATGCTGCGCCGCAAGGGCAAGGCCGCGGCGGGGGCGGGGCCAGAAGGAGCCCCCGAGCTCCCGCAGGTGGGTGCTTGGTGCTTGGTGGCCGCCAGCTTGCGCCACCGGTTGCGTGCCGCCGCCTTCCCTGCGCGCGGGACAACGTCGGTGCCCCCCTTGACCGCCTCTGTGCGCCACGGGCCGCCTGCGCTGCCAGCGCGTGCCTCCGGGGGGGCACCCAACCTGCCGGCAATGCCCCCCGGGCCAACGCTTTCTTCCGCACACCCGCCCGCCCCATGCCAGGAGTCGGGCGCCGTGACGCTGGAGCAGCTCAGCGTGGTGCAGGGCCACGACGGCAGGTGCGGCCGGTCGTGGCGGGAGGGCTCGGCTTGTCGGGGCGGCGGGAGCGGGTAGCCGGAGCATACCTTACCCTGACTTCCACACTGGTTCATTACCGGAAGCCCCGAGCAGGGGGCGCAGCGGCAGCGGCGCTGAGCTGAGAGCCGTCCTCCCCCGTGCCCTCCTGCCTCCCTCCTGCCTTCCGTTTCCCCCAGCGTGCGCGCCATCTCCTTCTCCGCCGACGGCACCCTGCTGGCCACCGGCTCCAACGACCGAACCGTGCGGCTATGGGCGGTGCCGCAGCGCGAGGCAGGGGCCGCCACCGCGGTCATGCCCTTCCTGGTGCTGTCGGTGCGTGGGGCGCTGGGGCGCTGAGGCTGCGGGCTGGGAGCTGGGGGCCCCCGAGGGTGTGTGCGGTGGGATCGAGGGCCTCCCCGGACGGCCCACCTTCGGTGGCAGTGGCCGACCTGCTGCCGGACCTGCTTCCCTCGCCTGCCCACCCCCGCAGGGCCACACCGACGTCATCCGCTGCGTGGCCTTCTCGCCCGTCGCCTCGTCCCGCCTCATGGCCTCCGCGTCCGAGGTACGGACCCAACTCTACTGCTGACAAACCCAACCCAGCCCAGCCCAGCCCAACCCAACCCAACCCAGCCCGCCGGCCGCTGCAACAACCTCGCCCCTCCTCCGCCCCTCCTGCCGCCGCCCCTGCTGCCCCCTTCACCAACCTCCTCCCGCCCCCAGGACCGCACGGTGCGGTTGTGGCACGTTGCGCCCTCGGGCCAGGGCGCCAGCCGGCTGCACTGTGAGCTGCGAGGCCACGACTCGTGGGTCATTGGCTGCGCCTTCTCCTCCAACGGCCAACGAGTGGCCACGGCGTCGCTGGTGAGGAGGGGGGAGGCGCAGTTGAGCATCCGTGCCCACGCGTGCTCATGTGTGCTCGTGCGTGCTCATGTGTGCCCACGCGTGCTCATGTGTGCTAATGCAACACATGGGGTGGGGGTCTTGGGGAGATGGGAGCCGGCAGCCTGACGGGCGGGTGCTAGGGTCGAGCGCGTGAGCCGTGCCCCCCGCCATGGCTCCGCTCAGGACAAGACCGTTCGCATCTGGAGCGTCACCAACGGTGCGGAGGGAGTGGTAAATGTTGGCAAGAGGATGTGTCGCCGTGTGAATAGCCGTGGGAAGGGGCGGCGCGGCCCCTCCCTCACCAGGCGCCCCAACGCAGGCGACGCCTGCCGCGCCCATAAGCCGGCGCCTTGACCTCCGGCCAGATGGAGCCCTGGCCGCCGACCCCACCGCTCCTCCCCAACCCGCTCAGCGCGCCCATGCACCCTCCGCTCTATCTGCTGCGTCCTCCCCCTCCCTACCCACCAACATACCAACCCCAGGCGAGCAGCAGCTCGTGCTGCGGGGCCACAGCAGCGGCGTCACCTCGGTGGCCTTCTCGCCCGACAGCATGACGCTGGTGTCGGGCGGCGCTGACAACAGCGTGCGGCAGTGGAACGCGCGGACGGGGCAGCAGCTGGCCATGATGCAGGTGGGGGCGGGGGCGGGGTTAGAAGGGGGAAAGCGGGGGCTGGGGGCCAGGGTTTGGGCACGCGTGTGTTCCTGCTGAGCGGGCCGGGGTGGGGCCGGGGGTGTTGGTGTGGGGAAAGGAAGGGGGAAGGGGCGAGGGTTCGGGCACATGTGCGGTCCTGCTGGGGTGCGCCGGGCATCAGTTGGCCGTGATCCAGGGGGGTGGGGCGTGGAGGAGCGATGTGGTGCGGATAGCCAGGGCGTGTTGGTACGTCCCCTCCCGTCCCGTCCCGCCACTTCCCCTCCCCGCCACCCTCACCCGCCACCGCAGGGCCACATCGGTCAGATTGCGGCCGTGGCCTACAGCCCCACCGGCCACGCCATTGGCTCCGGCGCCGCGGACGCCACCATCCGCCTGTGGGACGCCACCCGCGGCCAGCAGATCTCTGGCGTGCAGGTGGGAGGGAACTCCCCCATGCCGACGACGGCGCCAGCACGCCCCACCTTACACCCCGCGAGCGCGCGCGCCGCCTGTAGCGCGGCGCCACCGGCTCGCCACCTTACCGCCTCTCGACGGCTGCCCTCCTGCATCTGCCTCACCCCCACCGCTACCCAGGGCGACGTTGGCGCCTTCCAGACGGTGGCGGTGTCCCCCGACGACAAGCTCGTGTCCAGCAGCGCCGATGGTGGGTAGCCCCTCCCAGCCATCCAGCTGGCGGATAGTGACCCCCGCGAGCCCCTGCCGCCCCGGGCGTCGCCCATGTGCCGACACTAACCCCACCCACCTCCCCGCCCCCGCCCCCAGACAACGTGATCCGGCTGTGGGACATGAACACGGGCGAGCAGCGCTGCGTGCTGCAGGTGCGCCCGGGCGGCCGAGAGGTCGGGAGGTCGGGCGGCCGGGAGGTCGGGAGGCGCGAAGGGACACGAGCAGCGGCGAGCTATGTCCACCGCACCTTGTCGCTGGATCGCTACGGGCGGTGTCCACATCCCCCGACCCGACCACACACACCCTGCCCTGGCGCCACCCTCGCTGCTGCCCCACGCCCCTCGCAGGGGCACACCAGCTGGATCGTGGGCATCTGCTTCGGCTACCAGGACGCCAACGAGGACGGCGACCCCAGCCTCATGCTGGCGTCCTGCTCTGACGGTGCGGCGCGCAGCAGCGGGCATAGCGTGCGGGCGCACCTGGCGGCTGCACGTGTCACCTTGGGGCTTGAGTTGCTCGCAGCGCCACCCAAGCAGGCGCAGCGCCCTGCCCATAACGCGACCTTGGCCCGCCCCCGTTGCGGCGGTCCGCAGACTGCTCGGTCCGCGTGTGGGACTGCGACACTGCCGAGTGCGTCCGCGAGTTGCGAGGCCACACCGGCAGCGTGCGCGCGGTGGCGTGGGAGAGCAGCCAGTGGGGCTACATCGCCTCGGCGGTGAGGAGGCGCAGCGGCCGGCGTGTGTGCGCGCGTGCGTCCGTTGGCCGCCCGCCGCGTGCAGGACTGCTCGCTGCCATGGACGCTTGCTCGTTGGCAGGCGCGCGCGAGAGAGAGGGCGGCCGGGAGCGGCGCCTGGCCGGACAGCCAGCCCAGCCGTAAGCCCCCACCCCGCCCCACCCTGTCACTATCCCTGTCCCTGGCGCAGGGCAACGACTACACGGTGCGGCTGTGGAACGTGCAGCGCGGGTCGCAGGTGAGGCCGCGGCTGCGGCGCGTAGCGGGCTGCGGCCGCAGGCTAGCTGCCGCGACGACACCTGTGCGCCTGTCGCCCACTCGCAGCATATGCTGTCCCCCTCAAATGCCCGTCACCCACCCTCCAGGTGGACCTGTTCAAGGGCCACACGGACGTCATCCGGGCGCTGGCCTTTTCGCCCGACGGGCTCATGCTGGCCTCCGCGGTGCGTGGGCTGGGAGGGAAGGCAGCCAGCCGGCCGGTCCACTCCATGCAACCTAACCAGACTCCATCGTCAAGCCTGACACACTTTCATGAGCCCCCTCCGGCCCCAACTCCCACCCCCCACCCCGCAGGCCGAGGACACCACCATCCGGCTGTACCACGTGGGGCACATCACCGCCAGCGACGCGGTGCGGCCGGAGTGGCTGCCCACGCTGCCCGGCTCGGGCGTGGTGCTCAAGGTGGGGGCGGGGGGGCAGGGCAGGGGCCGGCTGTCGGACCCCGGCGCGGTGTCAGAGGCGGCAGGGCGCGGTGTCAGAGGCGGCAGGGCGCGGTGTCAGAAGCGGCAGGGCGCGGTGTCAGAGGCGGCAGGGCGCACGTGACGGCGCTTGCGTGCGCGATACCGGTGCCGGTGCCGGTGCAGCCGGGGGCGCATTTCTCAGGGCGCCCCTCCCACACATGACCCTTGCCGTTGCCCCCCTGTCGTGCTCCCCCCCACCACAGGGCCACACCAGCTGGGTCCTGGCGGTGGCGTTCGGCCCGCGGCGGGAGCGCGGCGACAGCCGGCTGCTGGTCAGCGGCTCCTGGTGAGGGCGGCCGAGGGCCAAGGCGGCGTGCAAGCGATTAAGGGGCCGGTGTCCGGATGTGTTTGGGCCGGGCTAGGGCTGGGCTAGGGCTAGGGCGGGCTAGGGCTAGGGCTGGGCTAGAGCAGGGACGTGTGGTGGCCGGCCGTGCGGTGCTGTCCAACTAGCTGTCCAACCGCTTGAAGACCTCTAGCCTGTGCCAGGGTGCATTTCAGTCAATGTCGCCGCTTTGCTCTCGTCCCTCGCAGGGATCAAACCGTGCGGCTGTGGGACCTGCCCGCAGCCGGCGCCGCGGAGCCGACCTGCGTCGCCGTGCTGAAGGGCCACGCGGTGGGCGGTGGCGCCGGCAGGCCCGGCAGGGGTGCTCCTATGACGCGCCACCTATGATGCCGGTGCATGTGATCTGCTGCCCTCCGTGCCAACGCAAGCTGCCGCTCTCTGCCCACGCCCCCAATCCGCCCCAGGGCCGCATCAACGGTGTGGCCGTGAGCATGTTTGCGGGCAACGAGGTGCGACCTGCCCGGCTTGTGCCGCCGTCATACACGCCGCGAATCCACCCCAACGCGCCTGCTCCTGCTCTCCGCTGCATCCTTCAACCGCACCACGCGCCACTCTTCTCTTCTCCTACTCCAGATTGTGGCGTCCGCCTCCAACGACTCCACGGTGCGGCTCTGGTCCAAGACCTCCCGGCCCGAGGCCCCCGCTGAGGCCGCCGGCTGGGAGTCGGTGGCCAACATCCGCGGCCACGCGGGCCACGTCAACGCCGTGGCCTTCAACACCAAGGGCAATCGACTGGCCAGCGCCAGCGAGGTGGGCAAGGGGGGAGGCAAGGGGAAAGGGAGGGCGCTGGGCAGCTTGGGGGTCGTGTGATGCAAAGGGTGGCGTTCGGCACCAAGGGCAACCGGCTGGCCAGCGCCAGCGAGGTTGGGGGTGGCGGGCAGCGGTAGGAGACGGTGTGGCATGGGCGCCTGTGATGGCTGCGGCCAGGCCGTCGTGTACTCGAGGCCTAGGACGGGCCGGGCGGACGTTCTATCCTCGTGGGCATGTGAACGTGCTGAAGCTGGCCGCGGGGCAGGCCGCTAAACCCCTTTCCCCGCCTGTGCCGCCCGCCCCTTGGTCCCTCGGACCCGTAGGACGAGACGGTGCGGCTCTGGGACCTGCTGCCCACCACCTCGCCCGACTCCATCAACGCGCTGCAAGTGCGCGACCTCAAGTGAGCAGCGAGGGGTTGAGCGCCTGGGCGCCTGGGGGCCTGGGGTCTGGGTAAGGCGCGCGCGCATCCTTGCCCGAGCGGGCAGCCCCGGAGCGCGAGGGGCGCGGACGGCACGCGGTCCGCTGCCGGGCGCGGTCGCAGCACGGCCCGCACGCAGGTGCGGCGTGGTGGTGACCAGCAGTGGTGTGAGCAGCAGCGGCCTGGCGCAGGATGGGGTGCTCGTGGGTCCTGGCGCATGACGTGCAGGGCGTGGCGTTGGCAGCCGGGTCAGGCGGCGGCCCCGACGCACCGGCCACGCCTCGTGCCCCTCGCCACCCGCCCCTGGCCCCTGCCCCCTGCCCCCACCGCAGGGGCGCGCTGGGCTCGATCACAGTGCTGTCCATGTCGCCCGACGGACAGGTGCGCACGGGGAGGGAGGGGGCACAGGGGGGAGGGGGCACAGGGGGGAGGGGGCAGCGCCCCAACGTGCACCGGGTGCGTGCGAGCACGAGGCGGGCGCGGCTGTGTGGCATGGGAAGGGCAGGGCAGGGGCCGCGCAGGGGAAGTCGGCGGGGGCCGCTGGCCTCCCGGGCTTAACGCCCTGGGCTGCTGTGCCCCATCCGCCCCACCCCATCCCAGCTCCTGGCGTCCGGCTCCGATGACCACACGCTGCGGCTGTGGAGCACCCGATCCAACCAGCAGCTCATGGTGCTGCAGGTGGGGCCGAGCGCGGGGGGCCGGGAGGACGAAGCGGGTTTTCGTGTGTGCTAGGGTTCGTGCGGTGTCGACCAGCGGTAGCGATTGCTCCAACCAGCAGCTCATGGTGCTGCAGGCTCGTGGGGGCGAGTGCGGGGGGCCGGGAGGGGGAAACAGGCCTTCGTGTGCGCGTGTCGACTTCTGCGCCGGGGCCGGGCCGGGCTAAGGCTTTCGGCCACGGCCCGTGGCTCAGTCGGTGCGGCAGCCCTCCCTCAACCCTTGGCCACCTGCTGCTGCTCCCCGCTGCCCGCTGCCCAGGGCCACGGCGCGCCGCTGTCGGCGCTGGCCTTTGACGACGAGGGCGGCGTGCTGGCGTCCGGATCGCAGTGCGGCACGGTGCTCATCTGGGCCAAGGACGCGGCGGGAGCGGGCAGCCGCGAGGGCTGGAGCTGCGTCGCAAAGCTTGAGCTGGCGCTGCAGGTGCGGGCCGGGGGGGAGGGAGGGGCTGCGGGCCAGGGTTTTGTGGCACGTGTGTTCACCTGCGACTGAAGTGGGCACGTGCTTGTGAGCGGCAGCGGCACGGGCCCAAGCGCGCGGAGGCGGCTGGGCAGGGGCCACGAGCTTATCGGCACCCAACGCGTCAGCACGCGCATCTTCCAGCAAGCGATCTCTGTATCCCTCAATCCCCGCCCACCCGCCAGGTGCCCGACGCCGCTGTCAGCGCCTTGGCCATGACGCACCACATCACCACCACCGGCCCCACAGCCGGCAGCCATCCCGGCCCCGGCGGCGCCCAGGGGTACGCCGACGCCTACGCATCCGGCGCCGGCGCCGGGTCCGGCTACGGGTCCGGCGGCGACGCGCTTGGCCTGGCCAGCCTGACCTCCATCCCGGGGGCAAAGCTGCTGCTGGCGTGCGGCACCAAGCCGCGTGACCTGCAGGAGCGGGGCCTGTACTCGGGCGCGGCGCTGGGCGCCATGGCCGCAGCCAGCGGCGGCGTGGGCGGCCGGGCGGCGGCGCGGCGCGCGGCGGGCCGCAGCGGCGGCGCGGGCGGCGGCGACGACGACTTCTTCGGCGGGCGGCTGGTGGGTCCCCGGGCTTGGGGCGACAGAGGAGGGGAGATAAAGTGGGTAGAGGTTGCGAAAGGAGTGACTAGGGTCCCGGTGCAGGCAACATTCCCAGCTCCCGCATGGCCGCGGGCCCCAGCGCACTCGGCTTCCCGTCCTGCCAGGCGCCCAATCCCACCACATACAAACCGGCCATCGCAGAGGAGCCACGGTGCTAAATGGGTCCACAGCAGCGCGGTAGCCCGGCGAGGATGTCGTTGTTGGCTTGAGCAGTTCTATAGAAACACTGCTAACTACTTCGCCTCCGGACGCGTAACCGAACGCCAAAGCGCGCGCGACGGGTGCTAGGCGTCGGTGCATGTTCCGGGTGCGGACGGCGGCTTTGCGACGCCACACTCACCTGCGGCAGGCACCGCGGAGGCCGGGCGAGCAGCGCGCATGCGGCAGGGGTACCAGCCAGAAAGCGCGCGTCAGCTCAGCCAAACAGCCGAGCAACAAGCCAGCAAACCCGAGGAACGGCGTGCGTGAGACATGCGCGCGCGGTGCTAGCGAGCTATGAAGGCGCAGTGTAGAGGGCACGCGCGGGTGGGACGTAGCGCAAACTATGAGAAGAAGTGCGTGAAGGCACGACGCAGGGCCGTGGCGCACGCGCGCCGTACAACACACGCAGACAAAAGCGTTCACACTCCCGAAAGCTGGAACTCGTGGAACGGGGGCGGGAGTGCACAGGCGGCACGGGGACCCGTGAAAGGATTCATGCCCGGCCGCCCCGGAGGGACGAGAGGAAGGTCAGGCGATGGCCAGGAGGGAGGGCCGTCCATGGTCCCGCGCCAGCCCTGGTCACACGTCCCGTTGCCTCGCGCAGATCTCCAGCAGCCTCACGCTGTGGGACGTGGACGCCATCCGCGCCTCGGCCGCCTCACCGCACCCGTCGCGCTCCAGCAAGCCCTTCAAGACGCTCAAGTGCCAGTCCGCCATCGCCGTGGCCGCATTCAACGACACCGGCGAGCTGCTCGCCAGCGCCAGCTACGACAACATGGTGCGCACTTTCCTCTTGTACGGCACGTACGACCGCCGCCGTACGGCGCCGGCCCCTGTACGACGGTGTGTGGAAGGCCTGACACGCTGTGTCCGTCAACCTGCTGCTGCCCGGCCCCGCCAAACCACGGCGCAGGTGTACCTTTGGCGGCCTGAGCAGCAGAATCCTGTTGCGCGGCTGTGCCACCCCTCGGCCCCCGACTTGGCGACCTCGCTGTGCTTCAGCCAGGTGAGGATGGAGACGCTGGGCAAGGGAGGGGTGGCGTGTGGCTGCGAGGGCGTGCGGCCAACCGACGACGAAGCCGACGAGCAGCAAACACACATACACACGCGGGTTCTCTTCTACCTAGCTAACACTGGAACACACGCGTGTGAGCGCTGCGCCTGCCCCTCTCTCCCCGCCTACGTGGCGCAGGACGGCATGCTGCTCATCGCCGCATGCCGCTACAGCGAGCGTGTGGATGTGTACGACATTGGCAAGGTACGACACTGCCGTACGGCGGTGGTACGGCACGGTGACGGAAGGTGCCGGCACGAGCCGCCCCGCCGCTGCCAAGGCCGCCGCTTGTTAGACCGCCGCCTCCCTGCCGCCTGCTGCGGCGCCTTTCCTCCTCACCATACACACGCCGCCACGTGTCATGTTGCCCGCACCCACCTTACACCCCAACCGCAGGCCTGTGCCGCGCGCGACGCCGCCGTGACTGCGCCGCTTGTGCTGGGCGACCTGGACGGCAGCGGGCTGGACGGCAGCGCGGTGGCGCAGTGCGACCACCGGGGGGACGGCACCGCCGACCGAGAGGTGCGGTCTAAGGAGGCACCTGCCCTCATACATAGAGCCGATAGAGTTGATATAAGCTATCTAAATGCATGGTCGACGTATTGACAGAAGCAGTTTAAGATACGAGGGCTGGAGTGTAGGATACGAGGGCTGGAGTGTAGGATACAAGGGCTGGAGTGTAGGATACGAGGGCTGGGTGGCTGGCAGCATGGGCAGCATGATTGGGGGGGGCATTGTGATCGATTGGGTCGCTTGCTGGAGGCCGGGAGCTGTTGCCGATGCCAGCCCTGACCGCTTCTGACGCTGCCGCTGTGGCCCCGCCCCGGTGCTCTCGGGCCCCCTCGCAGATCATAGTCGCTCGCAGGTGAGGGGGCTGGGCTGCTGCGGGAGGGCTGCTGCGGGAGGGTCTCGGCTGCGAGCCGCCACCAACCCCGCTGATGCATGTCTACCTGCCTGCCTGCCCGCCTGCCGCCCAACCCACGCTACCTCGCCCCCTCCCCGCTCCTCCCCCCATCCTGTTCCCTGCCACCCCAGCGGCTACAAGAATACGTGCCAGAACCTGGCGGTGCTGGAGCTGCCGCCCGCCGGCACGCCCGCGCTGTCCGGGGCGGCCTCCCTGGACCCCGCCGAGGGCTCAGGCTTTGGCACCGCGCCGCCCTCGGGCAGGGGCCCGTCCGGCCTGCCGCCGCAGCTCTCGTCGCCGCAGCCAGCGCCGCAGGTGCGCTCGGGCTTGGAGCTCGTGCTCATGTTGCCCAGCCGCCTCCCGTTGTCCCAACCAACCAACCACACCTAACCACCCCGACCAACCCCAGGACCTGGTCCGCGAGGTGGCGTCCGTCTACACAACCACCCCGCTGCAGCAGCTAGCTTGCTTCGAGGACCTGCTGGTCGTCACAAACGGCCGCGGCATCGCCTTTTACCGCCTGGGGGACACGGCGGCGCAGGGACTGCTGCGGTGACGACGGCAGCACTGCAGCGCGCGGGAGGCACACGCGGGCGGGGTGCGGCCGTGGGAGGGGCACTGGCGTGTTGCGGCGGGTTGGGGGCTCGGCGTGGCGGCCTGCGAGGGGGCGGGAAGGCCTGGCAGGCCAGGCAAGCGTTTTGCAGTTGGCGGCGAGCTGTGTGGGCCGGCGGGTTGCCTGCCAGCTGCCAATCCGGCTCTGAGTACTGAAGGTGCACCCTTAATATGATTGCAACGTTCGTTCATTCACAGCTCTGCGGCCACATGGGCCTGGGGCAGTCGCGTGCCGGAGGCTGTGACATGTTTGCACCCCTCATGCTTTATTCATGGCCCATTCATGCGGTGTTGCGGTGTGGCATGCCTGCGACGTGCGGGAGCCTGCGTGGCGTGAGGTGGCTGGGGATCATCGTGCGGTGTGCGTGTGAGTTGGCTTGCCCCGTTCCGTAGGAAACGGGGCGGAAGCCTTTGCAATCACGTCGAAAGCGCTCCGGAGGGGACCCCTGCCTAACGGATAAACGTTTCGTTCGGATGTGACACTCCATATGCCGCGAGGGCGTGGACCCACCGTCGTCGCGAGGTGGCGCTGCAGCGGCGTGTGACACGGGCCATAGAGCGGCTGCTGCACAAATGGTGCCCGTGTGCGGGGCGCAGGTGCGTGCAGCGAACGAATGGTGGGTCCAAAAGCGGCAATGGGCCTGGTCGTTGCCTCTGACACTTGCTCGTGTTGTGTGAGGAGGTTGGAGCCGCAAGCGCATGCCGGGCGCCAGCTGCTGTGTTGAGCAAAGCCGCAGAGCGCCAATGCGACTGCAACCTGTTACGCGCATGGAGCCTGACGGTACCTATGCGGTGACCGGACCGGGTTTGCGCCTAGCAAATGCTCAGCAAAAGCTCCCCGGCGCACGGGAACAGTTGGTGGACGGGCGCTGCGGCACAGGGCAATCGATGCTTGGCCATGGTTTTCATGGGGTGAAGGCCAACAGGCCCGCAAAAACAGATGATATGCGCTTCCGTGAGGAGTAACCGCGGATCTCTTTAGTAAAAGGCGAAAGAGATATACGAGACGTGTACACCGCAGCGCTCATGCACACACAATGTGGCGCATGGGAACCCCGGTTGAGCCAGGTTCGTGGTACAAAGTCGCTGTAGCGATGGTGGGCTTGCTGTAAAGCGCACCCACGGCCGTACCATTCTTTCTTTGCTGTCTTCACATAAAAGCCCAAGATTGCTTCAGCCCAAGGCAGCTGTCTGTGCCCTAGTGGTCGTGCAAGGAAGGCCGAGCCTTGAGCCCCCTCAAGGCTGGGCCAGGCACCTGGGTTGCACGAACGGTGTAGAGGTGTGAAGCGGGGCGAGAAGCTGGGTGGGCGGCAGGAGGGGCAGGGGGCACGCACCCAGGGTACGGACTCGTGCCGATATGCAGCGCGTCAGGGGAACCACAGGGCGGCGGCTTGGCGGCAGGGACGGCGGCTGAGGTTTGCCCCTGAGGTCCCCAGGAGGTCCCCTGGGCCGGCTTGGCCACAGCGCACACGAATGTGCTGGGCCCCTGCGTGTTGTGGCCCACCGCCTGGATCGCAGCCGCCCGCAGTCTTCCACCGGAGCGCGCGACGTTGCTGTCATCTCCGCTCCGCTGGGACCCCAAAAGGGCCGGGGTTGCGAAGAGGAGGCAGGAGGACGGACCTTACAGCACTGCAGGAGCCACACCACGACAGCCAAGCAACAAGCAGCGGCGAGCCGGCCAAAAGACAGATACTCCTTTTGTGACTTCGTTCTAGTTTATCATAGAAGACCTAAAACGAAAGCCGGAGACGCTGAGTCGAAGGGTAGCACGCGCTGACACCAACACCCCGCCGGCCGCCGCGAAACAAAAAAACCACGGGCGCCGGCAAGCGGCAACACGGCCGACACCAGGCCATAACACAAACAACAAGGAACGAGGGAGCACAGAGGCAAAGCGACACAACCAGCGACAATCCCAGACGGCGCCGCAGAAGGGCCACAGGGCCACCCGCGCCGCCCCACACCGCACACGCACCCCCCCCCAAACCCTCCAAGCCCAAGAAAAGCCATCAGCGCCGCTGGGCCAAGCCGGGAGCCGGGAAGACCTGCGGGAGCGGGGAGGGATAGCAGACCAATAGGCGCAGAGGAGAGAAGCCGCACCGAGGGGAAGGGCGGGAGGGAAGCGGAAGGCAACTAGCTACTCGTAGCAAGGCTCCGCTGTGGAAGGCAGAATGCCCAGACAGCGGCAGCGACGCCCAACATGGGCGGAGCTCCTATGCCAGGCAGCTTCGCTGCCGTACAGTACCGTGTTCGGAGACTCTGATCACTATGTTCCGTTCGTCTCATGCTCTCACCGATGGCAGCGCAAGCTGGCTTTGGGGTCACGGTCGGTGGCTGGGTGGGCCCCCGCTTCCCCGTTGCCCCGGGTCCCCTCCTCCCCGTTAGTTGCCCTACCCGCCGCCGGCCTCACGCCTCCGCGACCGCCCCTTCCGGCCCTTGCCTAAGCCCCAGGAACCCGCCACAGATTTGCAGGTCTCCAGTTGCTTGCAGGGCACAGCAGGCGGGTCGCATCATCCACACCGCTGCCTTGGGGGGCTCATGTGGTGCTAGGGTATGCCGGGGTCGGAGGCGGCAAGGACCAGTAGCGACCACGAAACTGACTATTGACACGACCCCCCCAAGCAGCGATATTGACGTTAACCGTGTGTAGCCCTTGGTGCCTTAGCGCCTGGTGCAACAGCGCCTGGAGCACCCGCGTCTGTGTTGCGCACAAGCACACCGTTGAGGTGCAGTGGCTGAGGTTAGGGGCGCCCCCGCTGCCCGAAAAGGATAAGCGGCGAGCCGGCGGCTACCGCAGCCAGCGCAGCCACAACCTGCCGCGGCACCGGGCGGTGGCTCCCTGCCGTGGCGCCCAAGCCCAGCAGCGGCGATGCACAGTTGAGCTCCGATCCCCCCATCCTCCGCGTATGAATGCCCGGAGCGGGGCCACGCCACACTCATCGCCAACGTGACGACGCCTCCGCCAGCGCCACACATGCATTGTGGCAGACGGGAGCAAGAGGTAATCCTGGGTTGTCAGGGATCCATGGGCGGTGGTGCTAGTGCCTCCACATTCTCCCTCTCCTGGAGTGAGAATCCCGCGAGTCCGAACCCTCTACGCTTCTGCCGGTACACGTGTGGAGACGATTAGGGCATCATTTGCATTAAGAGGTGCGCATCCGTGATGATGAATCGTTCATTGATTGGGGTGAAGGCCAACAGGCCCGCAAATAGAGAATTATAGGCGCTTTCGTGAGGTGTAACCGCGGATCTCTTTAGTAAAAGGCGAAAGAGATAAGCGAGACGTGTACACCTCAGCGCTGATACATAACGATGGGGCCGCACGGGAACCCGGGGTGAGCCAGGTTCGTGGTCCCAAGTCGCTGTAGCAATGGTGGGCTTGAGAGGCACACTCACGCCCGTGCCACCACCCTGTCCTCCCATGCTCCCGCGCAACCAGCTATGAGGCCTTGCCCGAGGCCGCTCCCGCCTAGGGTCGGGCAGGTCCAGTTTCCCTAGGGGCACCGGTGCGTCGGGCAGCCCTCTGGGCTGCCCGAGAGCCATTTCTGCAGGCACAATATTGTAACACCCCGCCAAGGCCTCAAAGGGGTTGGGTATGACCCCCAGAGGGACCGCAAGTGGGAGCGCGCAGGAGATATCGCTTGCCGGGCGAGACGGCCTTCGCGACCCG
>BDDC01000577.1:13405-31126 GCA_001662425.1 Chlamydomonas sphaeroides
CGGCCTGCAGGCGTTCCTCCGGCAGCTAGAGCAGGTGCGCGCCAGGGGGGGTGCCTAGCGCTCCGTGGGCTTTGCACAGCCCACGACTAGGAAGCGATGGGCATTTGATGCACTGTCAGCGCCGCGCAAAGCTGTAGAGCCAGCGCCACAACTGTGACGCGCCCGCGTCGCCTCTCGGCATTCGGACGCGAAGCGCCGTGTTCGACGCGGCCCGACCGCCGCAGCCAGCCAGCAAGCAAGCATCAATCCTCAACGCGCCACGCCTGGTGCACGCCCACCCTCCCTCGCAGCTGGTCGGCCGCGACGTCGCGTCCATCAACTACGTCTTCCGCTGCCGCTGCCCGGACACTGGTGAGATGCTGCCCCACTGTACCGGCCTGCTACCGGCTGTGAGCCCCACCGACACACGTGGCTTCGCTGTGGCCGTGTATGCGCCCTATCCTGTGGTGTGGCGTGTGCTCCGCCCCTTGGTCGACTAGTTCGTGTTCGGAAACGACCTCGAAAGCCCGCGGAAAAGCACCTGACCCCCCACACGCGCGTCCCGCATTGCCTCACCGACGCAGGCGCCGAGATCTTCCTGCAGGGCCTGCAAGCCTTTGAGGCCGCTATGCACTGCGCCTGCGTCCGCGCAGCGCAGCGTAGCCTGCAGCAGCAACAGCAGCAGCAGCTACTCGCCGCCGCCGCGCGCCAGCAGGCGGCGGCAGCGCAGCAGCAGGAAGAGGCGCGGCAGCGCCAGGCCGCGCGGCAGCGCGACCTACAGCAGCTCGTGCTGGGCGCCAGCTACGGCTTCCACGCCCAAGCCCATCACCACCACCGCCACCACCACCACGCGCACGCGGACCAAAGTCGCCAGCGCCAGGACCAGAACCCGCGCGACATCAGCCGGCGCCACGGCCGCACCCACCAAGGCGGCCGCACCCGCCGCGCCTCGGCGCCGACCGAGCGCACGCCGGGGCTTGAGGAGCTGATCGCGGCCGTCGCGGTCGTGCCGCTGGCAGCGGCCGCGGCCGCGCAGCACGCGCTGCCGGCGGCGCAGCCGCCGCTCCAGCCGCAGCCGCCGCTGCCCAGCGCCCGCGGGAGCCTGCGCACCTCTGCGATGCTCAGCGGCGTGGCGGCCGAGGCGCAAGAGCTGCAGTCGCAGAGCCGGCCCATGCCGTTGTCGCTGGTGGCCCGCCTGGCCGCACGCTCCGAGGACCGGGGCAGCCACAGCGGGGCAGCGGCGACGGCGACGACGGCCGGTAGCGTCGCAACGGCGCCCGTGGGCACGCGCGACGGCAACCGAGCCGACGGCCTGACGACTACGGTCCTAGATGACAGCGGCTCCTTTGCTGCTGCGGCGGCGGACGCGACGGCCTTGGCCTGCGCCGGCGCCTCAAGCCGGCCCGCGTCCTGCGGTCGGCAACCGGTTGCCGCCGTGGCTGCCGCGGCCGGCAGCGGCTCGGGGGCAGCGGCGGACGCCGCCGGGGTCTCGGCGCCCGGCGGCTCAGGCCACGCGGCCTGGTCGCCGCCGGCGGTGGTGTCGCTGCCCGCGGCGGGCGTGCCACCGGTGGAGCCGGAGCGGAGGCCCAAGGCCGAGCACCGCTCGGGCGGGGCTAGGTCGCTGACGGCGGCGCTGCCGTCCCTCAAGGCGCTCAAGGGCATGTTCACAAAGCACTTCACGCGCCGCGCAGTGGCGCAGTGAGCGTGGCGAGCAGAGAGGTCCGAGAGCGCGCCGCGGCCGGCGGCGTCCGCTGGCGAAGCGGTCCATCGCACGCGCGAGCGCGCGCCGTGCCGCGGCGTGAGAGCGCGGGGCCTGGCCCCGCTGGAGAACCTCGCAGGATACATCCGCACGCGCACTTCATTCAGGTTTTGTCCGGCGCAAGCGGTGGATTGGCGCGGCCCTGCAGGCCGCTGAGCATGCGAGGGGCGGGGTGGCGCAGCTCAGGGCGCCGTTAAGAGCGGGCGCGGCCCGAGGAGTGGGCGGCAGCGCGCCGAAGAGACCACGGGAGCGCGCCGCTCCGGGGCGGTCCCCACAGTCAAGATGGCGCGGAGCGCCTTGCAAATGAAAGGCAGCGCGGAGCAGCGGTGGGGTCCCGGCTCTGCTCTGCGGCTGGCATGGGTCGTGGGTAGTTACGCCCAGGGGGATTGGGAGACTGCGGTTGGATGTGACGGTTGCCCACAGCGTTGCGTACCCGCATATGCGGTGCTGAGTGGGAGGGGCGCCGCCGCCGCGGGTGTCGTTTGCGCCCCGGCTCGCCGGGGTGTTGTCTTGTGCCGTTATGTTGTTCAGTCCAGACCTGATCCCATTGCATACATTTCGTGCCCTGGCCTTTTGACTATAGTGCGCGCAGCAGCGCCCTCGGCGCTGCAGCGAACGCGCTTTTGAACTTAATGTGGCCGCTGGGGTCGTGGGACTGACGGCCTCGGCTCTTGTGGGGGTGTAGCTATGGCTATCCGGCCGCAGCCGGCGCCTCGGATCCTCTCGTTGGGCTGGCAGGTGTGGCCTCGGCCACCCTGCCGACGACGGCTGTTGCTGCGCGCTAGGTGTGGTTCTGGCTGTGTCTGGTGGGCAGGTTTCTGGCGCTCCGGCGGCGTCACGTCAGCATGAAGCACGGTGGGGCGCGCCCGGACTGGACTCCGTGCGGCGCTCCGCATGCTGTCCAACGTTGACGCATGCGCGCTGGCGGATGGCACCGCGGGTCTGCGGTATTCTTTTCCGGCCGCCGGCGCGACTGGGGCGCTTTGGCCCTCGTCTGACGCGGGCGCCGGGTGTACAGGGCTGCTATGTACGTTGCTGGGTGTTGTGTGACTGCGAGTCGGCGCCGGCGCGTCTGCAGGGCGCGCCGGACTCGGACGGCGATGTTGCGTGCAGCTCGGTTTGTTGGGTGGCTTGGGTGCGCAAGACTGAAAGCCGTGGGCAGGTGTGGGCATTGGGCCGAGTTGGTGCGCCACTTTGGGGCGACGTGCCTCGGTGCCTACCGCAAGGATGCCTTGGTGCTTTGGCGTGTTGGCTGTCGAGCGTCCGAACCGCGTGCGGGTGTGTGGGAACGAGCGTGTCCGCCTTGGGCGGGTTGTTGGCCGGAGCGCCTTGCTAGCGCGGTGCTCGCCGCCGCTGTTAGCGCGCGTTCGTTGGTCGTTATGTCGGTTGGGTCTGCGGTTGGTCGATGTTTATCGGGCTGCCATGCTTGGGATATCGCTCGGGGCTGTGTGGGTCGGATGTGTACGGTATAGATGGCGTTGCCAGCGTGCCCGTGCCTACGCAGTGACTGGCGGTACCGCGCACGGCTGGCCTTGCTGGCTGGCTTGCCACTGGCGCGCGAGGCGCGCGGCGGGGCGGGGCGCTTGTTGCGAGGATCAAGTAGCGTGCGATGCAGTCTGATACAGATGGATCCGCTGGTCGGGGCATGGTAAAGAGGCGCTGCGTTTGATCATGGGTGCAGTTGGTGGTTGCTGGGCTGCTGCCGTGGGCCAGAGCGCGCTTCGCGCCTGGGTACGTATCTCTTATGTGCTTCATGCATTGGGCTAACCCGCGTGCCCCGTTGTGTGTGCTCTCCAAGGCAACATATGTATGCATGAGCGCTGCCGCTCGCCGGCGCAGCCGCCACACGTTGGCGCGCCGGCGCTGCGGTCCGCGCCGCTAAGCGACGCAGATGCAAGGGCGGCGCTCGTGGTTGTCATCGGCGCCGCCGACGCCCAGCGCTGTTGTGTTTTGGCCAGGATGGGAGGCGTTTGCGGCGATGGGACGGTGGCGCATCGGGACCTGGGGCGTTCAGGGCGGCAGCCCGCGCCGCGTGTGTGTGTTCCAGTGTTAGGTAGCACAGAACCCCACACGCGGCACAGTGTGTGTGTGTGTGCCCTACTGGCCCTGATTGGCGCCGGGGGCCGCCCGCACCACCGGCCGTCGCAATGCACAGAACTGCGCTCTGTACCTCTGCCCCAATGGCTGATAAGTCGGGTGTCGTCGCGCCGTATCGGACCGCTAGATGCGGTGTGAGTCCCTGGAGCCGGCGGGTGAAGGGGCTATGACATGTTGGCAGCCTGCGCGTGCGGGGCGCTGAACCGGTCCCCCCACCAGGGCGCGCTTGTTTGGTGCTCGCTGCCGGGTCTGGTACTGCGATGCTTCATGTTTGGAGGCTGCTCGCGCGCTTGCAGTGCGGTGCACAGGGTCGGCGCGTGAGGCCTTGCAGCGCGCAGCCCTGGGGCCGCTGCTGTGCGCAACAATCGTGCCGCCACCCTTCGGGGTGCGGAGGCGGCTTTCGACCTCGGGGAAGCTGCGTCTCGTGCTGTCGGCGCGCGGGCCTTTAACCGCAGCCAGTAGGCCTCTTCCCTGGTGCCCCCGCTTCGACTGTACCGTACCTCGCGGGACCTTTGCTTGCGTCTTGTAAGCGCTTGTGGGAGACATCCCTCAACTACCGGAGGTGTCCCCCAAGCATCCTGGGATGCTGCAGCGCTGCCGGCGCGTCAGCAGCGACGGCGCGGTGCACGCGGGTTGAAGGCGACTGCTGCCATTTCACTGTTGAACCAGCGTGGAAGACTGCCGCCTTGCGTCATCTCTCCAGCAGTTGATTTCTTGTGCGTGGCTGGCGGGGAACAGCCCGACGGGGGCCCCTGGCGCAGCTGGCATACCACAATGCGGCACGCAAAAGGCCGAGCGAGGGTGCCGGGGCTGCCAGGGCACCGCTGACAAAGGGCTTGGCATGGGGTTGGCCTGTGTTACCGCAGCTCAGCGGTTCATCACGCGAACAACCGACATTGACGTGTGGGATGAAGGGAAGGGAAGAAGGGAAGGGAGGAAGGGCAAGGAACGGAAAGGGACGCTAGCAGGTTGCGGGCACGGGGCAGCAGCCACATGCGAAGCAGCCTACAGACAGCCGCAGCCGCAGCTGCAGACTTGCAGACTTGCAGAAGCCTTCTGGGGCCACGGTGCCTCTGCTAAAAGACGGTCAAGGCCAGAAACCTGCTGCTTCAAAGCTTTCCGCTGGTCCTGCAGGTGTGCTGCTGCCCAACGCGCGTGCACCGGAGATGTGTTGCCCGCCGGCAGCTGTATTCGGCCGGCAAGGGGTAAGGGTGCTCGAGGGGGGCGGATGCGATAGCGACTGGATGCCTTCTGGCCGCTGTGGGTAGCCCCCGAAGCGCAGTGCAACGCATCCGCCTGGACTGACTCCAGCGGCATGCCTAGCGCTGTCGGAGACGGCAGCCCGCAATTATCTTTCCCTGGCGGTTGGCACAGAGGTCGCCGCTGCGGCTTCGCATTAGCCCCCTGTCGTGCAAGGCGCGCCTGAAGCAGCGGCGGGGCCCCGTGCGCTCTCTGGGAGCGGTGGCGAACCAACCATTCTTGCGATATTAAATGGCAAGCCGCGCCTCTGCAGTTTCCTTGTGCTGGCGCATGTGCAGCCGATAGCAACGCGCGCCGGAGTCCAAGGGCTTTTCGCCGAGCCGCACTTGCACGCCAGCCTGATAATCCGCCACCCCGAACATTACCACGCAGGGAGGAGGTCCTGACGCCACACCCTCGCCACACTGGAACCTGGGAGGAAGCCTCCTGCCAGACCTTACAACTCAGTTTTGCTGGGGGGGGGCGTCGGAAATCGACACAATTCGCGAAGACAGCACGCCGGGGGACCGGAGGGCCGGGGTCGGGCGGCGGTCGCGGCCGCGGCAAGCGCCGCCGGCCGAGCTCTGACAGGGGATGGGCGGCGGGGCTTCGTTCGCGTTTTTCTTTATTTTGGCACTCCTCCGCCGCCGCCACCTCCGGGCTGGGGCCGCGGCCGAGTGGCAGCGGGGGCGCCGGCCGCGGCAAGTTACTTCTTGGCAGGCAAGTTGTCCCTGAGTTGGCAGGGAGGGTGGGCCCTGCCTCATAGCCGTGCATGGCTGGCTGAGCGGCGGCTGTTGCGATGGCGGTACGATTGTACGGCTGTACGATTGTGCTAGCGCGAGGCGTGGGGGGGGGCGCAACACTTTCCGCATTCAAGCGTGCCCCGTTTATGTCGATGTAAATTGCCCAAGTAGCCCAAATTGGTGGGGACGGCTGGCAGGCCGGATGAACGACGGATGGGGGGAACTACGCCTCCCCATTCCGGACAGGAGGGGGTCACTTCATGATTTTGGATGGGGCCACCTTGTCACGTGCAGAGTTGCCGACCAGACCAGGTGCTGGGGTCGCCAGGAAAAGTTGAGTAAAGGGGATGCCACAGTGAAGGGCGCTAGCAGGCTGTGGCTTGCGAATGGGTGCAATTTCCTGAGGTCAGGAGGACGCAACGGCGGGGAGCAGGGGAGCAGCGGGGGAGCGAAAGCGGGCAGGGCGTGTGCGTTTCGAGGGCGTGCGCAAAGGCGTGCGGGTTGGGAATGTGAATGTCACTGTGCTCAGATATCAGTTGCACGCACACAATCAACGCATTCCAGCTATCCTTGTGCTGGGGCAGCGACAGGCCCTTTACCGAAACAGTCTCGGACGCCACCGCAGTCTTTCACGGCCCTCAGGCCTCTGCTTTTTCAATAGTCTCCACTGATACCTATTTCCACTAAGGAGCGTTTTGATAAGAGTTGGCCGCGATGCCACCGCCAGAAGGCTACGCTTATGCGCCGCTGGAAGGAGGACCGTCAACATCTAGGCCTCTCACTCTCGATAGGGATAACCACGACTTCAAACTTAAACAAAGGCCCGATGAGCGCGGTCGAGATGGCGGGTCCCTCTCCCACGAGCCTCGGTTGCGGCGAGCAAATTCAATATCCTACAAGACGGTGCTTGGCGGCGAGCTACCACAGGGCATCCGCCAGCGTGACAAGGCAAGGAGGGGAATTGAAGGATGTTGCTTGCCCCGACATACCTGCGTACCCCTGCCCCCGTCGGCTCGAGACAGGCTTGGAACCAAGCCAAGGCTTTGGGCATCGGCGCTTGAGGGCAGGGCGGCAGCGCGGGGGCAGCAGCGCGGGGGGCCCGTTGAAACCCTCATTTGCCCGCATGCCCGTTGCCCCCAACCCGGACGCAGTTCGTGCCCCTGCCGCTAGATAGCAGCCGCGCCGCCTCCCCCGGACGGCCCGAGGAGAGCGACACGGGGAGAGCCGTCAACGAGTACGCTGGCGCGCTGGCGCCGGGGACCTCGGGCCGAGCCAGGTAGGCTGCCGGCTTCAATGCACTGCTCTTCCTTGAGTGGCGGCTATGCGGATTCCCGTAACAAGCGGCTGAGCCGGCGGGCAAAGCATAACCGCCGGTCTGTCTGCGACAACCACGCTTGCAATGCACGCTGGCTCACGCAAGCTTGGCCGTTGGACTATGGCCGCGATGCTGCTGGCCGCCGGCGGAGCTAGCTGCGCCTGCTGTGGCGGCGGCTACTGCCCTTAGCCGTGCTCCTGCACGCGGCCGGCTCACAAGCCGCGGCGCGCGCTCCCCCCGCGCCGACTGTGCCGTACCGTGCTGCGGTACGCAGGATCACGGTGTACTGCATCGCGGAGAGCCTGGACCGTGACAAGCTGGAGGGCCTCATCCGAATCAAGCACCCAGGTGGGCCTGGCAGCACCCAGGTGGGCCTGGCAGCACCCAGTCCCTCCTGAGAGTCGGTGCTGGGCATCAAGTCGGAGGCACAGGGTGCTGGGCCCAGGCCACGGCTGGGCCAAGGTGTTGCGGGCGGCGCACAGCCTATGTTCTAACGCGCCGGACCTGGCCTGTCGCTGAGGCACCCCCCTACGCTCCCCTTGACTCACCCCGCAGCCTGGGAGACTCACTCGTATCAGGACGTGCTGCACGCGCGGCTGCCTGGGCCTCCGCTGGCGCCTGGCTACAGCGGCGGCTACGGCGGCGGCGGAACACACGGCGGCGCACTGGAGGACGCGTCGGGGCCGGGCGGCGCGGCGGTGGGGACGCCCGACGTGTTCTTCTTCGAGGCAAGCGCCGCGCAAGGGGGCCCCGGTGGCTGTGTTGTGTGTGACACATCTGGGTCGCGCGTCGTCTCGAGCTCCGCCGCGGCCCCGCTTGTGTTCAGAAAGAGGAACATTTAGTAACACGATCCACGCGGCACGCTCTGAGTTTATGACGCGTCGATCGTGCATATGAAGCAGGGATGCGTTCAGGTGCACCGGTGCGGGAACCGCGTGTGTGTGCGTTTGTATGCTAGTCGACAGGCGGCAACCGGGCATGGCCTCTGGCCGCCCTGCGCGGCCACCCCTCCTCTCCATGACCCTGTCCATCTTGCCCCTCTGCCGTGCCCCGCCGCAGTACGGGGTGGTGGCGTTCTGGGGCCTGCAAGTCACGCAGGTGAGCAGCCACACGTCAGGTGGCACATGGGGAGGGACGACGGCCGTCAGGGAGGGCCCGAACCCTACGATAGCACAGCAGCAACACGGCCTCCGTACCCGCCCGCCCGCCCGCCCGCTGACGCTCCGCCCGCAGTAGGCCAGGACCCTGCCCAAGGCCCCAGAGCCACGCGCGTGTGTTGAGCCCTGGCCCGCCCCTCCCGCCCGCCCCATCCACCCACCCGGCCGTGTGTCGCCCGCAGGAGGCCAGCATCCTGCGCTCACTGGCCAGCGCCGCGCAGTCGGGGCCCCTGGCTCGGCCCGACGTGGACGAATTCGTGTTCAACATCTCCGTCAGCGAGCCGCCCCACATCCAGAACGACACCATCACCATCAACCGCCGCCAGGCCACCGACCCGCAGGTGGGCGGCTGGCGGATGCGTCGTGCGTGGCGGTAGCCGGGGCGGGTGGCTGGGCAGGCGGGGCCTTGGCGGGGGTCCGGGATCGCGGCGGGTAAGGCAGCACGGTGCCTCGAGGAGCGGGACTTGTGGCGTTGTGGGGGCTTCCTTGCCTGCCGGGTCTGCGGCGCACCGGCCGCCCAGCCCCATGCCCCACAGGTGCGGCCGGCCATCGGCCACGCGCTCGCCACGTGCTCCAAGCTGCCGCTGCACCTGAACACACACGTACCCGTTCCCCTGTCCCCTCTCCTCCGCTCCCCCTACCCACGTGCCGCTGCACCTAAACACACATGAACCTTGTTCCGAAGACACGTACCCGCTGCCCTCCGCTCACCTCCGCTCACCTCCTACCCACGTCCCTCAGGTGCGGCTGGCCATCAGCCACGCGCTCGCGCAGTCCACCAAGCTGTCGGTGTACGAGGAGCGGGTGGTGGCGCTGGTGGAGGAGAGCAAGCACCTGCCGCAGGTGCGGCAACCCCCCGCCTGCGCCGGGCGGCCAGCGACGGGGTGGGGACCGGCCCAGGCCGGCCCCGAGGGTGCTGCACACAAAGGGATCGAACGCATGCCGCTGGCACCGCTGCGGCGCTGCCAGGGTAGAGGGGTCTTGCAGCTGGCGGGGTCCGGCTGCGGCCCCCGCCCCTTGGGCCTTGCCCAGCTTCGCGCCTACTCCTTGCCCCTGGCCCTGCTGCCCCGCAGGACCTGGCCACGCACGGCCGGGTGTCCATGAGCGCCAAGAACCTGGCGCAGCTCATCGGCAAGGTGCGGCGCCGCAGGGTCGGCGGTATCCTGGGGGCCAGGTTGCTTGCCTCGGCCCTGCACCCCTCCCTGCCTCGCGCCCACACGGCCCACGCCCTCCCCTCCCCAGCCCCCTCCGCCCGCTCTGCCGCTGCCTTACGCGCGCAATCTCCAGGCGACGCCCCACAGCCGCAGCTCGGGCCCCCTGTCCCTGCCCTGACGGTCGCCCTTCCTCCCTCTTCCGCTCCCCCTGCCCCTCACCCCCGTCCAGGTCTTCCTGCAGTCCTCCACCCTCAACCTGCTGTCAACCGTCATGGACACGCCCGAGTTCTTCTGGTCCGCGCCAGACCAGCTGCAGGTAGGGGCCGCGGGGCAGCGCCAGCCGCAGCCAGGGGCAGGCAATGGCACGGGAGCAGCACCCACTGCCGGCGCAGGCCGGAGTCGCCGCGCGGGCCGGGGGTTGGGCAGGGGGCGAGGCGGATGGACTGTCGCATTCGCCCACAGCTGACGCGTGCGCTGGCCCTGGCTGGCCCTGTACGGCTGGATCCGTACGGCAGGCGCTGTACGAGCGCGCGTGCGAGTACCTGGAGCTGGACACGCGGGCTGAGGTGCTCAATGCGCGGTTCGAGGTGGGACTGGCGGGGGTGCGGTGCGGCGGGGTGGTGCAGCCTGGGCGCAGCGCGGCGGTGATTGGCCGAGGGGTCCAGGGAGGAGGCAAGGGCTGAGGGAAGGTCACGCCAGCGGTGCCGGCGAGACAGGCGGCGGCCCCGTTGCGCTCGCTGAGGCTGGCGTCCTCGGCTGCCAGTGCCCCGACCCCGACCAACACCCGGCCCCTGTCCCTGCTCCTGTCCCTGCTCCTGCCGCTGCCGCGGCGTGCGCAGGTGCTGCAGGAGATGCTCGACATGCTGGTGAGACGGGGCATGGAAGGGGAGGGAGATTATGGGGGCGGGTTGAACAGCGAAGGGCCACCGGATGTGCCCTGGCGCGGAGCAGCGCGCGGAGTGCAGGTCTCTGCGCGGTGCGAGCTGCATGGGCGCCGCATGTCTGCCGCGGCTGCGCCGGCGCCAGGGGCAGGAGAGAGATGCAGTGCGATGCCGTCGACCCCAGCCTGGTCGTCCGCCGCCGCTCCTTTCCCTCGCGCCCACAGCGCGACCACAAGAACAACTCGCACGCGGCGCGGCTCGAGTGGATCATCATCTGGTGCGCCGCATGCGTCACATGCAGGGGCGGCGTATGGAGTCATGTCCGTAGCGGCATCCGATGCGTAGCGGAAAGATAGCGCGAAGGCCAGAGTGTAGGCCAGCATGTGAGGCCCCGCGGGGCATGGCGCTACCGCAGCGGCAGCGGTGTGGCAGCCGGGGGCGCCTGCATGTCACCTGGCTGTGCCTCATGACGCCATGCCCCCTCGCTGCCGGCTGCTCCTCGCCGCAGGCTGCTGCTGGTGGACGTCATCCTCATGCTCTTCCAGCTGCTCAGCCTCTTCGGCCTGGTGTGAGCGGCCTGCAGCCGGTCGTCGGGGGCTGTCGCATGAGCCGTCGGGGGCTGTCGCATGAGCCGTCGGGGGCTGTCGCATGAGCCGTCGGGGGCTGTCGCATGAGCCGGTGCCGCAAGAGCCGGTGCCGCAAGGCACGGGCCTCCAAACCAGGCGATCCATGTTAGCCCAAGAGCGGGCGGGGGGAGGGCATCTCGAGTGGGGTTGCGACTGCCGGTTGCACGAGTCCCTTTGGAAGCCATCAAGTGGAGGAGGGGCGGTCTGTGCGGCGGCCCATGGGCAGGTTGCGAGTGTGCGTTGTTGAGGTCCGCTTGGTGTGAGCGACGCATCACGGCGACGCGCGAGCGTCGCGGCGCTGGCGGTGCTAGGCAGCCGCAGCAGCACGCGGCCGCAGCTTGGGCGTTGCTGTGGGGTTGCGCTGGCGTCGCTCACGTGGCTTTGACAATGTGTGGGGCTGCACTGCTGCACAATCAATTGCATACAGCACCTTGTGGCGTCGGCGCGCTGGTTCCGATAACGCGTGTAAGGCTGTCCAGGCAGAGAGGTCTTTTGAGCGGACGATACCGGACTCGCTCGAGGCGCTGGAGAACGGTTGCGATGGCTTCTACGCGTTTCATGCCCCCTGCCCCCCACAGCCGGTGGGTCCCACCCGCAACCCTGGAGGGTGGAGCCTTACTGAGCACGGCAAGTTCGTCAACCCCCCACACAGCACCTCGGGACCCCCATACGCGTGCAGACGTCGACTCACGTCGACAGTCAAGCATGACCAGGTCGCGGCCGCCATCAGTCCCATCCAGGAGGGACTCCTGGTCCCATCATGACACACTTCGTGGTGGAGGTCATGTCAGTGTCCCTCAGCAACTAGCAAATAGCCAAGCAGGATAATGTTCAGGCGGCGATTGTTGGGAGGGCCACGAACCCTCAGCTGCGGTCCTCAGCTCAGCAAAACGCAGTGCACCCGACCGCAGCCTGCCCGCTCGCCGCTAGCCCAGCGCGCACCGCAACCTGCGGAGACCCCGGCGCGCCATGCAAATCGTGCTGCGCGCACTGACCCCGCACCCGCATGTGTGCCCTTGGTTACCTCCGTGCAAAAGCGCCTGCCGGTCTACGAAGGCAGGTAGCACGGAGCAGGCGCTGTGCTCGCTGACGGCCACCAGTTGCGAGCGCTTCACGGACGTGCTGCTGAAGCTACACCCGTCGCCGCTGGCCTTGACCGGCGGCGGCGACAGCGGCGGCAGCAAGCCCAGCGAGACGGGCCCCGACACTGCCGCCGGCTCCACGGCGACGGCCTACGAGTGGCGGCCCCTGGGGCGCTGCCACCTGCCAGGCCATGCAGGCGCACCGCCAGGACGGCATACTTGAACTCAAGGAAAGCCAACTGTAGTCTGCAACCTGTGCAAGCGGAAATACGCGTCATCGTCGGCCAGCTGCGGCGCTGCAAGAACGCGCTCGAGGACGAACACGTGCATGACTCTGCACGTGTTCAAGATGAGCTGGCGGTGGCTGGGTACCCCGCTGCCCGCCGGCATGGACATGTGGCACGCCTGGGGCCCTCGGCTGCCTCCGGATGGTGCTTACAGCGCTGCCTGCAGGCTGCCCGTCCGTACTCACTGCTTCAAATAAAGTTTTAAGGTGCCAGCGTGGAAGTACTCCCTGTTTGCGGCTGGCCCCGGCGCTACGCGGCAACGCCGTCAACAACTACCCATTCCCTGTGGCGAGCACAACTCCCAAGACGGCTACTCTCGGGTAACAATTGCTTCCAGGGGCCGGCAGAGAACGCGGACTTGCATCAGGCGGCGGTGGAGTTCGAGAGGAATTCCTCGGAGGAGGTTGGCGGCGGCGGCCGTCGAGCGCGCGCGCGCCACGGCAGCGGCGCAGCAGCGGAAGCGGCAGCCAGCAGGTTGCGAAGGCAAGCAAGGCGGCTGTGTCAGGGCCGCCTGGCTGTCACGTGGAGAGAGCGGGCCAGAATCGGACGGAGTCGGAGGAGGACAGCAGCAGCAGGAGACGGCGAGGAGCTGCGGCCAGGAGGACCGCGGCGAGCAGCAGGACCAGGAGGACGGCGGTGAGACCAAGCAAGGGGAGGCCGCAGACGGCATGTAGTGGGAGGAGGCCATCGCCATTCCGCAGCCACAGCGGCGAACTGGCCGCACCACCGCGCAGGGCACGCCCATGGCCGCGTCGCTGCAACCCGGCGGGGGGGGGGCCGCCAGTACAGTAGCGCCGACGGCGGCGGTGGCGTGGTGCCGGTGCCCTCCTGCGCTCCGGCTAGGGCCGCAGCCATTGGCCTGCAGGGGAGAACTTCCAGGCAGAGGAGCTCTCTCGAGTCGCTGCGTCGGGGCTCGAGGCCGGCCGGGTGCTGCGTCGGGGTTCGAACGTTCAACGGGTTTCGCGTGTCAAAAGCGACGGTCGGCATGGAACTCCAAGCGCACAACCGCAAACATCATACATATACTTGTCCTTGGTCACGGACGCCGACACTGTACAGCGTCGCTCGAGGATCAAGCGGCAACTCAGGCCGGCTGCAGCCGTCCATTTTTAGGCGACTCAGATGGCGCTGTTGACGGCATCGATGCAAGTGCTGTTTGCAATTCTGTTATCTGCAGCGCCAGCAGTGGAGAGCACAGGTGGGGTTCGAATCAGCGCATGCCAAGGCATGCAGCAGCCGCAGGTCTATACGTCTCTTGGCCGCCAGCTTGACATTGTATTCGAGTGCTATATTTGAAGGGAGCTCTGATCACCGTGACTGACTTGCCGCACCGTATAGGCGTTTCAAGGAGCTCATCACTGCTGCGCGGCGTCGCTCGGCGCTCCACGCAAAACTTCCACGGCGTATCACCACCTACGCGGCGGAAAGCTCGACCCCCGCTTTCCCCCAGTCCGCGTTCGCCCGTGCTCGAGCCATCTCCGCATCCTCCCAGCCCCCTGCCGCCCAGCCCCGAGCCGCCCTCTTCACCCGAGCTGCAGCCCCCGCCACGCCGGCGTGGCGTCGGCTCAAATATCGACGCAGGATTCACACGGTCTCCGCCGCCCTTGGAGCAGCGTAACACCGACGACACCTCGCCCCCGCCGCGCGCTCCGCGGCAGCCCCCACCGCCTCCCTCAACGCCCCGGTCGCCGCCGCCGCGTGCGCGCCCACCTTCGCCGACCGCCGCCGCCCTGATTAACGCCCCACTGACGGGCGTCAGCTGCGATGACGCTCGGACCACTCTCAATGCCATCAATGCGCTGCGGGCGTCGCACCGCACGCCCCCGGTCCAGTGGGATAGCCAGCTGGCATCCCAGGCCAAGGCCTACGCGCAACGGCTGGCGTCCCGCGGCTGTGAGGCGGTGAGTCGTTCTTACCTGCCCACCGCTCAAGGCGTTCCGCAGCTGCTAGCTTATGCAACTCGGCCCGCGACGCTTCAGCGCCATGCCCGCCCCCTACCCCTTGGCCTCCCCCTGGGAGGCATGTCTGTGGTTGCGCATGTTTACCAGCATTGCCGTGGCTCCTCCTCACCCTCACCCTCCTGCCACAACCTACCGCCTGGGCCGCCGCCCGCAGGATCTAGTCCACAGCGGCGAGCGAGGCGAGCTGCTCTACTGGGAGTCGGGCGGCTGGGACGGCTACTGCCAGTTCGCCGTGGCGGACTGGGCGGCGGTGGGTGCATATGCATGCAGGGCATGCAGGGCTGGCGGCCTGGGCCCCGGTGCGGCGCCCTCGCGCCACTTCATTGCGGCGGAGGGCAGCTGCAGACGGCGCCGCCGCGCCTCGCCTCGTCCCGGCCAGTCAGGGCGCCTCACCTGCCGCCCGCTCGCGCCACCGCTGCCCTGCTCGCCCCGCACCATGCAGGAGGGCGCGGTGTACAGCTTCACGGACGCGCCCTTCTACGACAACGTCATCCGCAACAGCTTCAACGACGTGTCGCACTTTACACAGGTGGGGCGCTGTTCTTACGGGCCGAATCCAGTGGACGCGGTCACGCTCGGGCTCGCGTGTCGCGCCGTGTTGCCTGAGGGGACATGGCGGACTGGCACGAACCCGGCTGACCCGGCTGCTGACCCGGTGCCCCCTCGTGTTTGCATGCTGCAGCTGATCTGGCGCTCCTCGACGCACGTGGGCTGTAGCGTGGAGTCGACGTCCGGGGGCTACTTCGGGCGCTGCCAGTACGTGGTGTGCTACTTCAGCCCCGGGGGCAACACGCGCAGCGATGTGGCGTACCTGGAGAACGGTGGGTTGGGTTGTTGGGGGAAGTAGGATCGGACGGCCTTGGTTCTGGGGTGTGATCGGGCATCCATTGGGCTGGCAGCTGTGCACTCGTGCGGGCAGGGCAGCGATCCTCCGAATGCTGGCTCTGGGTTCTTGTGATCTGACGGCGCGGGCGCCCTTGCTGATCCCTTGCGTTCCTGCAGTGCTGCCAAAGGCCTGAGAAGGGCTTTCCAGGCGGAACGCCCGTGGCCGCGAGTGGCGGGCGCAGAGTGAGAGGTGTTGCTTCACCGCAACGGACGTGTTTAGCGGCAGGGACGTGAATTGGCACTAGCGTGCGGGCTTGGTGAGGGTATTTGTGGTTGGTTGTTCGTTATTTTCATCGTCTCAGCCAACTTGGCTGGGCCTGCCATCGCAGGCGAGTGAGCAACAATGGGGGCTGCATGGTTGGGGGTTGCGTTCCCCTCCTGGTTGGTTTTGGGCTGCATGGTTGGGGGCGGTACTGGTGGTCCTGAGAGGGACTGCGCGCCCGTCTCCTGGATTGGCTGCGTGGTTTACATATGTTGCAGTTGTTTGGGCTGCGGCAGGGGCTCTCCCCGGTGCTGCAGTGAGCGTGGCGTGCGGCATTCCGTGACGTGCTGACACTGATGTATGTTGAGGACCAGACGTGAGGACGCACAACTGAACGGCGACGCCGCAGAGATGACAGGCGTGTTGCTGGCACAGGCACCAGACTTGAGATGCAAGGTACTGAGGGGTATGGCGCTGAGAGATGTGCATGATGCACCATTCTTTGGGAGGAGTGAAGCTGTAGCAGGAGGCCATAGGCATATGTCCGGATGTCCGGGCGGTGTGCCTACGACTACAGAAGCAAGCACTGTGCATGGGCAGCGGCTGGGCTGCGGCGGCAGCTTCGGTTGTGCTTGACGTTGTGGCTGGTAGAGGAGCTTGCTTGATGTGCGGCCTTTCTGTTGAGAGCCAGTGATTTCAGAGACACGAGTGTGCGACGTGGAGCCTAGCTAGGTGAGAGCATGGGCCACACAGGAGGATGCCAGGCACGGCTTGGCAGCCGAACCTTCGCCCGTACATAGGCTAGATGGGTATGGTGAGGCGGCGTGTGGCTGTCGTTCCTTCCCTGCGAGCAACATGGCGTTTTATAGACGGTATTACCGTTATAGGTCGGCAATTGATTGTGGTTGTAACGAACGCCCGGTTCCCTGTCAGCTGTGCAATGTACAGGTCACGCAAAGGACCCAAGCCCCTCACACCGCCTTTCATCAGGCACAATCCAGCCTGGCCCCTGTACACCGCCTCTGCCTGCCACCCGCTATACCCGACAAACCGGAACTGGAAGAGAGATAATATCGGAGTGGAGTACCGCATAAAAACGTTAACTGATTGGGGTTGTAACGAGCACCCGGTTGCTGCAAGCTGTGCCACGTACGGGTTACGCGGATGCACCGAGTCCCTCACCGCGCCTGTAGCAAGGCACCATCCAATCTAGCCGCCCCTGTACACCGCCTCTGCTTCCCACCCGCTATGCCCAACCTACCGCCGCAACTCGCTCCGGCTTCTCCTACTTTGCTTCCAATGAAGGAGCCTGACACGTACGTCCCTTCCTTCCCACTTCGGCCTTCCCACCCCGCCGACAACCCATGTTCCCTGATCCCCTCGGGAACTTGCTGCCAAGCCATTGAGCCGAGCCAACAATGCTGCACGCCGGACGGCGTGCGGGCTGAGCCGGGCCTTCTTCGGCCGCGGCGCGGTGCGCCGGTCGGCCGCTGCGTTGCCGTCCTGGTCCGGGCGGTCCTCGCCTGCAGGCGGTCGGGTTTGGTGCAGGCTCCTGCTGCAGCAAACGCCTTGCCTTTCTACTTGAGGACCAGCACCATGCTATGCCACGTACGGCACACGCCACGCGCTACACCCATGTGTCGGCACGCTGACACACGGCACCTCTCCACACGACTTGCCACCCAGCCTCGCGCCTCTCCACCACCGCGTCTGCCTCGCACCCACCGTCCCCGACGTCGCGCCTGGCCACACCGCGGCCATCTGCCGGCAGCCCCGCCGCACAACGCCCGCTTCTCCTCCGCAGGCCGTACCGCGGCGCACCGAGGGCCTCGGCTGGCGTTGTGCCAACCTTTCCGCACACGCCCGCCGCACACTGCCGCATCCAGACGCATGAGCCACATGCCAACGCACGCGCTCCCGTCATAACCATCCCGACCCGCCAGTACCCGTCCTCCGGTGACGCCGCCCTACACCTTAGCATGCCGCCCCATCACGCCACCGCCATCTTGCCCAGCCGCACCACGTCCAGGCAGTCCAGGTTGCCACCGTTGCTGAGGCCCAGGCCCCACTCGTTGGCCAGCTGCAGCAGGCACAGGAAGCTCTGCGCCACGTTGACGTTCTGCAGCGGGTCCGAGCCGTCCAGGCAGGCGGCGGCGCTGCGGCGGCGCGCCGCGGCGGCGGCGGCGCCGGGCTGCGTGGCGATGGCCACGTACTGGTTGAGGATGGACTGGAAGCTGAGCTGGGGCGCGGCGGGGGAGGCAGAGGCGGCCGGCTGCGCCAGGCACCTGCGGGGTTGTGGTGGGGGCGCAGTGCGGGTTGTGGTGGGGGCGCAGTGCGGGTTGTGGTGGGGGCGC